>JAPKLY010000125.1:417770-434368 GCA_026898435.1 Prunella vulgaris
CCACATGCCCGTGACCAAGTTGCTCGCCACCCTGCTCTCCAGCTTGCTCGCCTGAGCCCAGGGATGGCAAGGCAACAAGCTCACGTGGCCACACCCAAGTTGCTCGTCACCTTGCTCGCCCAAGCCCTGGGGTGACAAAGCAACAAATCCATAAGACTAAGACCAAGCTGCTCGCCCCATTGCTCGCCCAGATGCTCGCCAAGTTGTTCGCCAGACTCAGTAGTGACAAGGCATCAAGCCATAAGGCCAAGCCAAAGGTGCCCGCCCACCTGCTCGCTATGTTGCTCTCCTCGGATGATCTCACTTCTCTCAGGAATAAAGACACAAGATGTCCAGAGAACCTAGGAGGAAGGCATAGGTCGTTAAGGTTAGAGTGAATGGGGCAAGTCATTGAGGTGGTGACAAGTGGAGGACACTTGTCACCATCAGAGGCTATGTGGCCTAAAAATATGCCACCTCACTAATAAGAGAGTATAAATAGGTGAAAACACCTCATTTGTAAGTATCTGAAATTCTAATACAAGAAACCTACTTATGAAATTTCTCTCTCTACAATTCTCTCTCAAATTCACACTATAATTCCAAAATTATATCGTTAGTTATTGTTTGAGTGATTTCACATGATTAACTAGCCACATAAACTTTCAATTAGAAAAATTATTCAACATCGATATTTCCATCGATACCGATATTTTTAACCTTGGTGATTACCTTATCATGTATTACATGTTATTTCTTGGGATATTTTTATAGATTGATTTAAAAAAAAAATCTAAATGCACGTATCATGCACATAGAGCTGTTAAAACGTGCCCGATCCATCGGGCCGGCATGAAAAGCCCGATTTTAAGGACATGACAGACCACAAAAATATAGGTCCGAAAAAAACTGGGCCTATTTGTACCAGTGGGCCACTTGGGCCCGACCCATGTTTGATCGATTTTTATGGGCCGGCCTGGTTTAATTTTTCTTTTTTAATTTTTTAAAATATTTTTTATATGATACTACTTCACTTGTAAATCTTTTTTATGTTCTTATAAGTTATACATTTTAATTTTTTTTTCAATTTTATATTATTTTAAATACTTTCAATAAATAATTTAATTGTGTAAATATGGTCAAGGAATATGTGCATCTTTATTGAGACTTTCTCAAAAGATATTTTTAATCAAAATATATTATCTCAATTAATTAATTAATTTGTAATATTAAAAATATGAATTAGATAAGATTGACCATAATTTATTCACAATCTTGATAACGTCACTTTATTTAATTAGAAGTTCCTATGTTTGTTAGCATGAATTATAATTCAAACTCATTAGAAGGATGTTGAATTAGTTGAATAATTTTTTTTAATGAATTTGCATTTATAAAGGAATATTAGAAAATTGTTGTTTAATTGAATTTATTTTTTTGAATTATAGTTTATTAAGGTTTGTTGAATTATTTTTGTCCAAATATTAATATATAGAAATTTGAGTTTTATTTTAATTATTAAATTATTTTTGGCGAATTAAATAAAATTTTTGACTATTTGAGTGGTATTCGTATACAAAATGACAAATTAATAAGAAATATATAGAAATAAAATATAATGGTGATATATTAAATTTTAAAAATTAAAAAAAAAATCAGGCTGAATTGGCCTGGTAGCCCGTCTTGTGCCAGGACAGGCTTCAAAATAAGTGGCCTGGTAAGAACCGGCTCCAAAAAATACAATGGCCCAGTGGGCCGGTATCGACCCGGCCCATTTGACAGCTATACATGCACATAGTGTATAATTGAATGACTCTTGTTTGATAGATGAAGTATTATATTTTTAAAAGTTTTCTATATTATATGTTATTCCTATCAAAGTCAATCTCATGTGAAATTTATTCACTAAATTGATATTATTACATACATTATTATATCAATAATAATATTACAATACTCTTTAAATAAAAGTACTATACTTACAAATTAGTATTGCGAAGATATAATGTGGTTTAAATTCTTGTTTGTGAATGTAGATTGTTTTTAAATAAGGAAAGAGAAAAAGTTTTGAGGACAAACAAAAAAAGTTAAAAAATTTCATGAACGACGAAAGTATTATTTTGTATATTAAATAGATGAGTAGGTTCTATATGAAAATAGTTCATAATAAGTTCATTATGAAACTGTTTCAAAGTATCAGATTATTTTGTCAAGTGTATCAAAATATACATCAGGTGTATCATAAGTTGAGATCAATAAAATCTAAACAATTATAACATAATATCATTTCTCTCGAACATCTGATAAGATTTTTTATACTTTTAAATAAGAGTAAGTCTCTTGTGCACCAGTTACACCGTACAACTCAAGTTCATTTTTAAAAAGTTACACAAATTATTACTGAAAAGTTACACCATTAAAGATACACTTTTCAGTAATAACATGTGTAACTTTTCAGTAGTATTTTATGTAATATTTTAAAAATGAACTTAAGTTGCACGGTGTAACTGGTGCGTACAAGACAAAACCTTTAAATAAATATTTGATACTTTAAAACTAGTTTCTAATAAACTTATCATAAATTATTTTTATACAATATTTTGCCAAAATGGATTTACTATAATAATTATGTATGTTAACCAAGTTTGTATAAGTTTTTATTTACACGTTTCATAAAAACACAAAATCAAACCTACTTTTGCAAAACCAGATCATGACAAGAGTTTATTTTGCTTGGGAAAATTACAAAATGGTTTACAAAATTGACACAAATTACAAATAAATTTATGTGTAAAAAAAAAATGCTTCTATGCATGAAAAAATTATACCTCTGTGCAAAAATTGTGAATCAATTTATAAATATAGCTACTTTTTAAACCAATACACGAGTGACCCTTTTTGTTTTCATGCATTAAAGTAATTTCGTTAAAAAAAAAATTAATCACTTTCATGCATGAGGTGTCGATACACACATAAAATCAAGCTATATATCATATTTCAACTTAACATGACAATCAATCATGCAAGATTGTTAAAAGTCATAATTTTAATAATTACAATAACTCTACGTTAAATTTAAATAATTCAATTATTTATGTCAGAAATATCAGCCGCTAATTTGATTATTAGAATGGTTGGCGGTTTTGAAATGCAGCATATATAAGGAGTGAATTGTAAATTCATGTCTATATAGAATATATAATTCCCTTTGAATTGGTGTTTGAAAATTCAATCTCAATTAATGAAGTTGTATTAGGTGGATAAACAGCAGCACTCCTGTGATTAAAGTACTAAATCCGAATAAAGTTAACGACAAAGTGAAGTCATACGTGAAATAAGATTTTGCTTGTTCATCATGGATCCATAAATTTGATCTGACCAACACAATTTAATGTAAAAAAATTTACTCTATATCCAAGACAATTTTCACATTTTTTTTATATAGACGTCTCAACTATTTTTTATATTTCAAAAAAAAAAAAAACAACTTACATTTACAAAAGTCAATATTAAAGTATACTACTCCTTCCGTCCACGATAAACAGTCCATTGTGCTTTAAACTGTCGTCCAAAATAAATAGTCCACTTATCTAAAATGGAAAAATTACAATCATTATTTTTATTTTTTTATACACATATACTCACTTTTACACATCACATCAAATTTTTTTTTAATAAATAATAAATATTTTTTATACTAATAGTCTAATACACTCACTTTTACTCATCAACTTTTTCTTAATAGCCGTGCATTGTTAAGGTAGTCCAATTTTTGTGGATGGAGGGAGTGTATTTTATTATTTAACTTCATACTCACATACGTTATTTTTTCTTAATATGTGTGCAAGTCAACCCATGAAAAAAATCTCGGAATGGACGTAGTATTTGAGTATTAATTATGGCGCTTTGAGAATAATGATAATATCGTACTTAATCCGCTAATTATGAGAATACCCAAAAAATACAGTCACATAATTATAACAGTTAATCCATTAGTTCGATTCTATGAATAATAAAAAACCGATAAAAGGGAATAACCCAATTCTATTCAATATCAAATTCAACTCCATTACATTGATCTTAAAACTCTTATTTATAATACCTTTCTAAAAAAATCTTATTTATAATAATTAAACTAAGAGTTTTGAGCATTAAAGACTTAAAAACCCGACCCAATAATAATTAGTTAAAAACCTAAATGAAGCCCTAAACTATATAAAATATAATTAATAATAAATAACTAAATACATTCTTCATTTCTATCAATATGTACCGCTTCGAAAGTTTCATTCTCGAATCTACACATGTGTTTATCTCGAATAGTAGAAAAGTGGCGATAGCCTGGACATCATTTCAAAAAAAAAAAAAGTAAAACAAATAAACATCACACGACACTAGACTACAAAGACATCCCAAGTAGTAATGCAACCCACAAGGTTACTTGGCCTAAATGAAGAAGACCTTGTAATACGTACATCATCGTCATCTTCGTGCAACGTCACAAGGAGATGGAAGTCAACATTGTCATTTCAAGAAAATGATGGCAGATCGCAAGCCAGGAGGCCTGTGACAGGGCCGCTTGCGAGTGGAGCCTCATACAAAAAAGACATCATACGGCCGAAAGAGAGCCACGATCACTGGCGTGCAAGGTGTTACTCGATGACCAAGGTGCATGGACGCAGCTCCAAAATTGACATTGACGGAGAGACCAGAAGGTGGGTGTCATCGATTTGTGGTGAACAACTATGTGCATGCTCTAAATTTGATACCAACAGAGAGAATAGAAGGTGGATGTCGTCGATTTGTGATGAACAGAAGGGCACGACTCTTAACATGCTCTGAATTGATGATGAACGGTGGCTGGGTTTTTAGTCCGGTGACTTGGTGTGTAGGCAATTGCCTTGAGTTCTGGTGGAGTATTGGTTGTGGTCGTTGTTGGGATATTAACTGAGTTTTGATTCAGATTCCAAAACCCTGAAAAAATGATTTACCTTAGTACAAATTCAGGATTGTATAGAGTCAAAAATAGTTTCAGGATAGGTTAGATTTTTTTTATATTTATAGGTATTCAGTTCAGGGGGAACCATCCTGAAGACCGAGGCATCCTGAAGATTCCTGAAGACGATCCTGAGAAGACCACTAATGTTCTACTAATTGTTTCTAAGCACAATTAGGAAAGGGCATTTTAGCGAAGACGGAAGTAGCCTGAGTATTCAGGTTGAGTGTTCAATTAACTAACACTTCGTAATTCCTGAAGGAAAGGACTACTGAAGATTTGGGGCTTAGCATTTATGCGAAGAGACTAAAGACAAAGAGAATGTCAATAAAGCCAATAAAGACAACATTTATACCTGAGTTGAGTTGCAAATCACTCAGAGTATTGATAGTACGATGAAGCATTAAACTCTTTTGCATAACTAGTTGTTTGAAGGACAACCAGTAAAACGAAGACACCTATGTACGGACATTGACATCCTCATTAAATGTCCGCAGTTGAAGGTGGCTCTAGAGGACCTTTTCACCAAAACAACAGGTTGAAAAGTGAACGTTACATCTCTAGGATGCCACTTACCTAAAATAGGAAGATTTGTTTGATCTCGTCTAACGGATCTACTTCAAATCTCTCCTATAAATACAGAAGACCTTGCACCCAGACAAGGTTAGGAGAAATTTTGAAGTTGAAATTAACCAAAGATTCAAGCGCTCAAATCACTCAAGCACCAAACACTCAGCCAGTGTAAATTTCTCTAGTGTTGTGATAGAATCTTTTTTGTATTAGCTTAGCCGTTATAGTCCATCCTTAACATTGATCACACTTTAGTTGGAAACCTTTTGAAAGTTAAACCTCTCAAGTAGTGACTTTGTGAAGTGGGAAGGATTAAGACTTGTAAAACTACCAAGGGGTTGAGCTCATAAGAGAGGAAGAAAACTGCCAAGGACTAGGTACTTGTAAAACTACCTAGGGGTCGAGTTCCTAAGAGGAAGGAAATTGCCGTGCACCTTGTCACGTAAAAATACAAGTATCAAATCCTAAGAGGATTTCTCTTGTTAAATCAGGATCATGGAGTATGAGCTTGAGTCTCTAAACCACGTTAAATCTCTTGTGTGCTGATTTACTATTTTGCATCCTTAAACTGTCATTTCATCAGTTAGGCATGCAACATTGTTTTCGTTCAGGAAGAATCAATCTTCCTGACCTGAACCGGTATACATTCTTTAACCACGCTTTCAATGCTAAGCTAAAACGTTTTCAGAAAACATAAAACGATTATAGTTCAGGCCTCACACTTCTGCACTTAATCAGGCTTGTTTAGATAGTTATCCAACTGACTAACTTCCAAGCGGTCAGTAGGTGAGTTATCTTTACTGTTCTTACTCTGAGCACATTTTTAGGACTCGGCGTATTTTGTTCCTGGATTGTCAGTCCGAGCGACTACAGTTTTAGTGAGCATCATCAGTTTAAGCTGACTGAGTTTTTTTTGGAAAGAAAAAATTGTTATAAGTGTATTTCCCCCATACACTGATTCACACTCGTTTCGGGACCAACAATCATCGATTTATGGATGGTGGTTAGACCAGGTGGTTGCGATGGTTATTTCTTGGCAATGACTTCACTCGACGACGACACTTGGTGTTAAAAGAAGTTGGATATGGTGGAAAAATCAACGACGACTTCAACTTTGGTTTTTTTAGCATTGGGCGATGGATTGATGGTGGAAGGCTGACATTGATTGAGTGGTGGGTAGATTTGGTGTGGTGGCGTGGTGATGAAGGTTCCACTCGGTGGCAAGTGGAGGTAGATGTGATGGCTTTACAATGGTGGCCCAGACTGTAGATTCAGAATATGGTGGCAACGGTGGTGACACTGTTGTGGTGGTGTGAGCGGTAACTTGGATGTTAACAAGGGTTGCCATCAGTGGGGATGGTGACGACAAGGGTACGGGTGCATTTCATTGGGAGTATATATTGAAAATTTCATTAATGACGGCTTCCAATTGGAACTAGAGAAAATCAAATTCCTCTTCTGTATCGCTATAATCAGGGGTCACTATTAATAATCCACATGATCGTTATGAGTCCTGATACCAACTGAGACAACAAGAAGAGCGATACTATCGTAATCAATCTGTTGATTATGAGAATACCCGAAAGATATGATCATGTGATTATAGTAGTTAATCCTTTGATTTAATCCTATGTATACTGGAAGAACGACAATAAAATACAATAAAAAGATTAACTGAATTCTATTCAATATCATCTTGAGACTTTTATTTATGATAACTAAACTTCTGTTTCAAAAATTAAAACCCTAAAAACCCGACACAACAACAATTAATTAAAAAAATCTAAATGAAGCTCTAAACTATATAATATATAATAATTTATAAATAACTAAATATTTTTCTTATCTCCATCAATTAACGTTATATATATATATATATATATATATATATATATATATATATAGATATATATATATATATATATATTTACTATTACAATTTGAAAAAGAGTAGGTCTCTTGTGAACTTGAGTTCACGTGAACTCATATCACTGTCATGTGTAATCACTATTACTGTTATAAAAAATATACTTGATCTTTTAATAGTGATAGTATATATGCATAACAGTGATAGCTAGTAGCAACAAGTAAAATTATAATCGGCATTTAAATTTTAATTTATGCGAATGGATTTAGTACCATCAACAACAGAATATACACAATTTTCTTTTTCAAAGAGAGGAATTAAATTTATCTATATTGTATTATGTTGCTTTAAAAGAATAATAGATTTTCATAAATGGATAATATATTTTCATAAAAGTATATTTGATTATTTTTGCCTAAATTAGCAAAAATATTTTAGTACACCCTCCATTCACAAAATTATTTTCCCTTAGAAAAGTGATATAAAATTTAATAAAAAATAATATTATATTGAAATGATAAATAAAGTAAAGAAAAAATGAATGTATTATATGATTCAATTAATTTTTTGTTTGTGTGTGTAAATTTTTTCTAAATAAAAACAGATTTTTTTTATAGATAAATAAAAAAGAAAAAGTGAAATTTAAGTTTTTTTTGGGACGGTGGAAATAAGTAAGATCATTAAATTCTTGGAAGCGGGCAAAATTTCTAGATGCACCAATTTAATAATTGTATTTATTTTTTCTTTGATGCATTAACTTGTGGATTTTATTAGCTAAGAGAAGCTAAAAAATATTAATTATTTGTCCACTAAATTTATGCACTACTTTTTTTTCATTAGTACATAGAAAATTATGTACTTTCTATGAAATTATTATATTTATTATTATTTTTACAATTAATTATTTTATTTATAAATTATAAGTGAATTCTACAATAAACTTATAATATATATATATTTAAAAAAATTTGTGTACACACAAGTTTAAAGGAGAAAGGATGTATTAATTATATGATTAGTGGATAAAAGATTATGGGTGTTAATTACTAGCTGCATCCTAAACAATTAATAGAATGTCAGAACCAACTTAGTTAGCTCACTTGGTCACTGGGCTCCTAACTTTAGTGTGTAATCTGGGTTTGATTTTCTTTGGAAACGAATAGGAAGGAGTTATAAGGTTGACTTGAAGATATGGGTGTATGGAGACTTGATAAACTAACTTCTAAATAGTTAACCACTAATATATTCCTATAAAAAAAAAAAGGTCAGAAATTGTGATTTTGGAGTTGAAAAGTCTTTCGGTCAAAGCTAGTGGAATGACTGAGTTACCCTTAACGAATTAACATGTAAAAAGAATAATATAAAATGAAAAAAGTTTATACGATGAGGAAGATTCTAGACGAAGTAGAGAAAAATCTAATGAAATTTGATAAAATGCAAATGCAATTTATAGGACAACTAACACGAGTACAATACTGCTACAGCAAAAAAAACATTTATAAAGTAAAACAAAATAAAAATATAATTAAGATGTCCAGATTCTGACCCCTGACCTGAATTCTGAAGTCATAGTCCTAAATACTTGTGGGGTTTGAGTTGAAAGTCCTCGTGAAAAGAAGTCAATAATTATAGGATAACAAGTTGTGCAATTAAATAGTATCAATATATTTCTATATAAATATTTTTCAAAATAATCTTATTCAAATATCTCACTTTTAAATAAATAATTAGGTGGGTCCACCTGGTCATCGGGCTCCTCACTTGAGTGGCTTGGGTTCGATTCCCTTTAAGAACGAATTAAGGGAGTTATAAGGTTGACTTGGAGATATTGAAGAAAATATAAAGTTGGCTTGGAGTCTTTGGAAGACTTGACGAACTAACTTGTAACTACTAACAACTAACATTACCGATAAAAAAAATATCCCACTTTTAAATGCATCGTGCTATCTTAGAGCATTTTTAAATGATTATATTAATTTTTATTCGACAGTTAAAATTGTTTTGCTTAATAAATATATGTGCTAAGCTATAATACTTGTAGTTATAAAACATGTTATTTATTAATTAAAAAATTATCACTTTTAAAATGTAATAAATTTTTTAACAAAAAGTAATAATATTTTTGTTAAAAGTTATTATTATTTTTTAAGAAACACATTTTACTGTAAATCTATCACCAAATTTTTTTAAAATATTTTTGTTAAAAATGATAATTACTTTTCGTAAAATATATTATTAAACTTTATTATAGTCCTATCACAATTTTTTTTTTTCAATTTCATGTTTTGAGACAGACTCGTATAAAATATTTTCTCAAAACAAACATATTTTTCAGTAAAATAAAAATGACAATCTTAAAATATGCAATGCATTTGGTACAAGCGACTTATTCTACTTTAATAAGGCAGCACTATAGTTGTGTATAATTTTTAATAATAGCAGTTATTTTTATTTAAAAATATAACTGTTTTCTCTAAGAGGTGCAATAATTTGTGCTTATTAAAATTCACACGTGAATGCTTATAAAATTTTATCTCTTTTTAATATAAAATAACACTAAAAGAATTTAAAAACAAATGCCACGTACGAAATTGGCGTTATTTTGGTCATTTTTGGAGGTCGGCCAAGTTGCAACGTAAAGTAATCCATCAAGGGCCCACTTTGTCCTCTCTAATCATAGTATATAATTGATCACATTTCTATAATTGTTAAATTAATTTTTGATAGTAGAAATAGGTGGAATAAAAATGATTTAGGATGGAGATTTTGGAATCCATGAAACAAATTTTAATATATTAAATATTTAATTAAAATTTAAAAAAATATTTATTGGGAGTATTAAAAATTGTAGTCAAAAAATTAATAATAATTAAAATATAATATTATTTACTTAATTTTTGATATTTTTAATAAAATATTTGATATTTTAAAAAAATTTGATGATAAACATATACAAACAAATTTTTTTCCTTTACTTTTTTTTTTTGCTATTGATAGACAGCTGAAGTTTTCTAGTACTCTACTCACGAATATATATAAAATTAATATTGATAATATTAATAATATATGGGTGATAGTAAATTTTAATGAATTGGAATTAGAGGTCGTTTGGATGACTTCACTCTTTAAAATATTTTACAAGTATTTTAGAAGTTTATAAACACCTCAAAATATTTGCTAAAATAAGATATATGACAGCTAATAAAATTTTAAAATAAACTCCTAATAATTTATAAACTGTAAAGAAAATAGGGAGTGAATCTTATGTAAATTCAAGTACAAAATATACACTTAAATTTTAAAAAAAATATTACAAGCAGCCAAAAAGTAATCAATATTCCCTCAATTGCAAAAAAAAAAAAAAAAAAAAAAATTGGTGTATCACTTTGTATTTTGAAAAAAAAAAAATGAAATGCAAAATTGAGCTTAATATCCAAATGTTACTTCGCGTGTTAAGAAGTAACCGGGGCCCGGGGTGTTACTCCCCTCCAGAGTCCATGCGTCTCATCCCGCACCCCACCACTCTTTCCCCACCTCTTTTTTAATATAGAAAAAAAAATTTGTTTCATATTAAAATAAAATAAAATATATGATTAAACATTACAAAATTTATAAATTATATTAGTCAAATAATTAACAATATATAAATTATCTAAAAATAATATTTTATACACTTTTGAAATAGTTTATATATTAGGTCGTGTACAATATTTAAAATAAGATTAGTCTTGTATGCACCAGTTACACGGTGCAACTCAAATTCATTTTTTGAAAGTTAAACAAAATACTACTGAAAAGTTACACATGTTATTACTGAAAAGTGTATCTTGTGAAAGATACACTTTTCAGTAATAACATGTGTAACTTTTCAGTAGTATTTTGTTTAACTTTCAAAAAATGAATTTGAGTTGCACCGTGTAACTGGTGCACAAGAGACTTACTCTTTAAAATAAGCTTAATCAGAATAGGTTCTTAACTTCTTATAATATAACAAAATACTACTTGAAGTTGAAATCATGCGTGATTTCTTATGCGTTTATAAAATTGGAACAATTAAACATGTAGTTTATTTTATTTTTTTCTTAATGAAAAATAAAAAATATTAAAATAGTAAAAAATTTAGAGTGTGTTTGATTAAACTTATTTAAAACATCTCATAGTTTCTAAATTATATAAATTATTTAAGAATTTATAAAAATATTATTTTTAAATAATTTATAAGTTGTTGAATAAAGAAAAAGACTGTGAAATTTGTACTAAACCCAATCGAACTAAACATTCCACATATCAAGAATGAAACAAACTAACAAAGATTTGTGTAAACACAATAATAGCGTCAATACTTCATAATTTACACTACAGTTTGTTTGACAAAGAGACATGTACTAATTTTATTAAATTTTGACATATGAAAGAAGGAATAAACTTGTATAAAAGCATCTAATAACTTGAGATCGAAAAAAAAAAAAAGTGGTTGAATTAAAATAAAATATGAAAATGCTTTTAAGAATAGAGATAACTATTTTTCATAAAAATATTACTCCCTCCGTCCCATGAGAATTTACACTCCTGAAATTTCACGTTTTAAATTTTTTTCTTTAAATAAAATAGTGTCATATAGATATATATATATATATATATATATATATATATATATTTATGTGAATATGAATGTAAATTGATATTTCTTTTTCTAGAAGTGTGCAAATTTATGTGAAGGAAAGTGTGTAAATTCATGTGAAATAGAGAAAATATTACTTTTTAAAACTAATAAATTTTTAATTAACAAGTGACATATTTTATATTGGTATCATATAATGAGACAGTCTCGTATAAGATTTACTCGCTCATGAGTAAACTTGAGTAAGAACGTCTAATTTTATGGGGAGAGAGAGAGAGAGAGAGAGAGAGAGAGAGAGAGAGAGAGAGAGTTGATACAATTATTTTCTAATGATACAATTATTTTCTAATTAAATTATTTTCTAATGATACAATTATTTTCTAATTAAATTTGATTAGGGAAATTGATTAAGAGGTAGGACGGTATTATTGAAGATTGATAGAAATTGGTGTAGCTAGGGCCGAGACCAAGAAACAGAGAAAGGTCCCAAGGTCAGTTGTTGCAAAAATTAATGAGGTGAAAACAATGTTTTGTCCTTTAGCGGCTGCGACAACATTGTTTACCGATTTGCCCTTCCGGCCCCCATCTGACATATACAGTTATACACTAATAAATGTTGGCAATTATGATTTTATTTTTTTAATTCTCTTCCATTAAACAATTATTATTACTACACCACGCCTCTATTATTTGCTACGTGCACCATATAAGACGAGAGGAGAGGAGATGAATGTTGATAAGTCAAACAAATTTTCATGACTAGTCAATTTTCTTTTGATCATGGGACTTTGTAGGAAAGTAAACAAAGAGATTATACATTAGTCCCCATTTTTTGGGGTTGAATTACAGGCATTTTCAATAGCCTATATTTTAAAACAATTTATAAGTGATATTTAAAATTTTACTACAGTTTTTTTTTTAAATATTTTATAAGATTTTAAATAAATTTTATATAGTTTATAAGCTCATGTAAAAGAATATGTTGAGATTCTTACAAAAAAGAGGGTGAAAATTATTAAAAATGTATGGAGTAATTTCTTTTAATCTCAAATATTAAAAATTTCTTAAATATCAACTATAAATTTTGGCAAAAGTTCCAATAATAGTGAGAGGTCGTTGTATTATATACAGAAGAATAAGCACCAAATCTGTAAATTGGTGCATTTTAATTAGTTAGTGATAAAAAATTTAATCAATAAAAAATCGCGAAAATATACTTTAATTTTTTTATCTTTTAAGTTTTATTGATTTTAATTTTCATCCTGTTAAATTTTGAACTTTGATTTTAATCCTTTAACTTACAAGAAATTATGATTTTGGTACTATGATCGTTGAGTGACCGGGTATAACCGTTATAGGACCAAAATCATATTTTTTTCTAAGGTAAAGGACTAAAATAAAAATTCAAAATTTAAGAGGATGAAAATCAAAGTCAATGAAGGACAAAAAAAAAAAATTCAATTTTTTTAGCATACTTTAAATATAAAAATTCTCCAATTAGAGAATTTTTTTGAGTAATTTTCTTGTGCACCAAGTGCATATAAATATATTTTTAAAAATTTATATAAATATAATCTGAAAAGTCACACTTGCTGTTAAGAAAAAAATATTTTTAAAAAAATACAATTTTCAATGATAATATGTGTAACTTTTCAATAATAATTGGTGTAACAGTTTAAAAATGCACTTTAGTTATACGATGCACTTGATGCACACAAGACTAAGACTTTTTCATTTAACACAAATATATATATATATATATATATATTCTCCATTCAAATTTTTTCATCCTCTAACCATCACCTAATCATTTAAATAATCATTAGACTTACTCAAACAATCATTTTATTCATAGACCCCGTAATATTCCCACAATCATAACCAGATTTTTCTATAAAGCTAACGAACTAATTGATTCAAGCTCATTTAAAAATTTGCAAAGGTCTCATATGCAATTGGTCTACGGTGCATTCATTCATCGAGTGAGATTGTTCATACTTCATATTGAAAAGTTAAGTCTGTTTATACTGAAGGGTGGGAGTTGATTACACTGAAAAATTTACAATGTAATTTTTAGTGTAAAATTTTCAATGTAATCAAACCACACTTTTCAGTATAATCAGACACAACTTTTCAATATAAACTACTTCAACTGTTGAGTATGTACACCTTTGCCACTTTTTATGCACTAATTACAAGACATTTGTCTAATTTGCCCTTACTAAGGGTCCTACTAGCTGTTGTTCCCTACTGGAGGTAGGACGAGCTGCTTGACCTTGTACCATTTGGGCTTGGTTGCCTTGCAATGTGGTGAACGTGTAACTTTGGTGGTGTCTATCTCCTTTTTGTTCGCCTCTAGCTCGCCTTAAGTTTGCCTCTTGTAGTCGTCTTGGTGGTTAATATACCTTTGAGCCTTTGTGGGATATTGAGAGTTCGCCACTTGGGTGATCTCCTCTCTCCCCGAGTGGACCCCTGGTGGTGTGGACAAACTGGTTGACGAGCTGATGGTTGAGACTGAAGGTGATTGATGACATGGAGTTGTGTCTTAGGCGAGCTGATTGGCGAGGAGCTTTGTCTTATCCTCTTATGATTGTTCTTTTTAATGCTGTTTGCTTTGAGTCACCTATCAACAATAATACAACTTAATACCTAAATAAGACATAGTTCATAAACACAAATACATATAATAATAATAATAATAATAATAATAATAATAATAATAATAATAATCTATACTAATCTAATAACAAAATGTTCTAAAAATAGTAACTAAAAGAATAAGTCATACCAAAAGTTATTTCTAATTTTAATAAATATATTATTTAATATATTGATCATATTAAAATTAAATGCACAATTAAAAAGAATATTCAATAATAAATTATTAGATAAAAATCAAGTCATACCAAAAGTCCACACAATATTTAATATTTCATCTAATTAAAATTAAATGTGCTATTATTCAATCAACTTTTTTGCTAATATAATATTTTAAAAAAGTTGTATGACTTATAAATTTTTTTATTTAAATATATAAAAATGTAAAATAACTTTTTAAAAGTAATACTTTTACCAATTGCTTTAGTATTTTTATCATTGTTGTTGTTGTTTTTATTTTTATTATTATTATATTCACACAACAAATAAATTGAAAATTTGTTAATTATTTTGAATGTATTACAAGAAAAAAATATTTCTTTAAAAGAAAATTAGATAATTTTTATACAGTATATATACTTCATCTAATAATTCTCTTCTATTTTAAAAATAACTGTGTGTTAAAAGTAATAAAAATAATATATCAAATTAATATTTAAAATAAAGAATATGTGCGAATAAGAATAAAAAGAGTTAAAAATTAATAGTTAGATCCATCATTATTTATAAATAAACTTGTGAATAAAATATATAAGGAATATTTTTAATTATATTACATTTATATAAAAATACAATTGTGATAAAAATGAAAGTATCATATGTTCAAACTAAATATTTTATTAAAAAATGTAAGGAGAAAAAATTACTATATTTATATACAGTAAACACATGAGTAATTTTAGTACAACATGACCAATCAATTATCTACATTTTAAAGATTAATAATCATAATTACAATATATATATTTAACACACTCTATATTAAGGCAATAATTATTTTTTTATCTTTAAATTAAATTTATAATTCATGTATATCTTGAAATTCACATTAATTGAAAAAAAAAGTTAATAAAATTCAAATCTTAAATATGAATTTTATAGTTTAAAAATTATTTTTTTCTATTGATATTATTTAATTATATGAGTTGGATTTTTTTAAATGTGAATTTCATTAAATTTTGATGATGATTTATATTCATATTAGTAAATAGTTTTATGTATATTAGCAATTTAATAACTCCGAGATACTCATATATAAGTTATCATGTTAAAAACATTATAAAAGACTGAATAAAAGATTAGGGGGGGGGTGGATCATATACATTTAATTAAAATTGAACTCACAACTTTGATATAGAGTGATAAAATTATATAATAATTTTAACTTAATATATTTTTAAAGCACTATTTTCAAATTGATACAAATTTTTTGCATAATAGAATAAACATGTTTTGAATAATATAATTTATTTTTTTCATATTGTACCAATTGAAAAATAGTTTTTTAAAATATTATATATAATATTATCATATGATATTACAGAACATAAAATAATTGATTGAATTTGTGCAACAATTGTCACAAAATTGAACATAGAATATTTTTTAAAGATGTCAATTTTTATTTGTGGGTAATTATATGTTTTCACGTCTAAAATAATAATAAAAAAATAATTGACTTAATTTATAAAAAAGTCATTCATGATTAAAAAAGAATCATATATAATATATATAAAATTAATTTTTAAAAAATTAATACATAGAAAAGCATAAAAAATATAGATAATATGATGAAAATAATTATTTAAACAAAAATTAAATTCATATTCATTTATTACTCACAAACCGTGCAACGCACGGGTAACATACTAGTAATAATAATAATAATAATAATAATAATAATAATA
>JAPKLY010000125.1:435959-446880 GCA_026898435.1 Prunella vulgaris
TAATAATAATAATAATAATAATAATAATAATAATAATAATAATAATATAAGAAAAACACTAAATAGACTCTATTTTGCCACATAGTATTCACTATATCATCCTGAATTAAACATTGATCTTCGATGGATTGTTGGATTGCTTGTGCAGACTGTGAAAATATAAACTCACCATATTCATTGTACTCAGAGTTTTCCTAAAAAATATGATCTTCCATTCCAAAACGTCAAATAAAATTATGGAGTTCACAACATGCAATGACTATTTTCACTTGGTGTTGCTTCGTGTAATGTGGCATACCCTATTTTAATATGGGGAATCAACTCTTCAACACTCCAAAACACCTCTCAATTGCATTCCTCAGAGTAGAATGACGATGTTTGAATTGATCTGCAGATGTGCGCTGTTCATCCCAAAAACTCTAAACTTATTAAGGTGATAACAGGTTTGTCGATAAGGAGCAAGAAAACACCCATAATTTGTGAAACCAACATCAACCAAGTAATATTTTCCTAGTATAATAAATTGTGTCAGTAAATCTTAAATCTAATTAATATAACATTAAGCATTAGGTTTTGTGATGCATAATTTTGAAACATAATCATTTTAGAAGGTCATGTATTTTACCTTCAATTGACCATGGAAAATGTTGGTAAGAAATTATCGCAGTGGACAACACGTAGGTATCACTTGCGCTATCTTCCCACCCAGCATATACATTTGTAAACATGAGGTTGAAGTCAGAAATTGCAAGCATGTTTTGAGAGATTGTTTTAAAAAAAGAAAAAACCAAACAAGTATAATAAACACAAAATTAATACATGAGACTAAAATTTCAAATTATTAATCACAAACATATGTCTAATAATTTATCTATAAAATACCATGGATGAGATTGAGATTTGCAACATAAGAATCATACAGAATTGTCCCATCACTACATGACTTCAGAATAAAAAAAACCGCAGATATTAACATATCAATAATCTATTTTCTGGAGAACAAGAATATGGTAAATAATTATATATAAACATATATCAAAAATATTTTATGGGTATAAATTTTGTTCGGTAAATACATATGTACCGTTCTCAACAATTTTTGATAAGGTTTCACACTGCTCCCTATCGGTTTAGCTCTTGACTCTTGAATCGATTGAAATTGACCTCGTCCTTTTATATTTCGTGAGCCTAGCTTCATCACTGATCTTGAATTGAAACAAACCCATTTTTCACTGTTTGCTTCACCTCCAATTTATAGAGTCGGATTATTAAAGGGTAGATATATCATTAATACTAATTGAACCACCAAATCTAAAAAAAACTAATTGAGAAGTGTTAATCGTTGAGATGAAGATAATTTGATTTAACATATAGATAGGAGAATGTTCATAGGGAGTAGCCATTGATTTAGAAAAATAAGCTTTGCGTTCGATTTCAAGAAGATGTTTACCTGTTCCGTTTGGTGTTAATATGAGAGAGAATCAGAGAAATATGACTTGTAGAGAGATTAAATGGTTTCTCTGATGCATTGAATGGAAAAAGAAAGAAATGATGGGATATTAGCTTACACCATATCAGACGAGTGGTTGAATGGTTAATAAAATTAATTTGTGGGTGGATTCTTGAAATAGTAATAAAATTAATTTAGGACGAATCTAGGACTTATTCTGAAATGATATTAGACATCAATTTTGAGAGGTAGCACAAAGCTATGAGATTTGAGATGGACATGATGTATATTAATCAAAGGCTAGGACTTGGTGGAATTTGCCTAAATGAATTAGACTCATTGGCTATAAATGAGTCTTCAGTAGTAAGACTGTCGCAGATGGCAAAATCTAAACCTACAAAACTAGGTTGGTGGGAAAGGGTCATAGTTAATGGCTATGACAAGACCTTTTCACTAGTTGTAAAATCAGATCCATTCAAATTTTACTTGCAATAGTTGAACACTGTGATTAGGATATTTGATGGATATTAAATGACTTTCCTTAGAGAAAACCTTAAGAGGGAGGTGTGCTTGACACAGTTAGAATTTTATATTCTGATCAAATTCAAATTTGGTATGCAAACTGTAGAGGTCTAATTGTGGACTAATGCAAGCCTCTAGAAGTTGGAATATCCATTTCGAAGAAGCTGTCAAATTGTTTGATTTTATCTAGAATACGGAAGATCCATGTGTTTATTTGAAATACAAAGGGAATGATATTTTATCATCACTTATGTAGATGACATATTGATTTTAAAGTATTATTTCACTAATGCAATCCAAGAAAGATTGATCATCAAAGTCCTTTATGATGAAGGACTTGGGCGAACATGTTACATCCTTGGCATAGAGATTTATTAAACATAGATCTGGCAGGATGTTTAAGGTGTCACATCCACCTATAAAAGGTACTGAGACATTTTCTCTGGAGAACTCTAAAAGAGGTCCCCTATTCGCAAATCAAGTTGGACATGACTTGCTTTAGGCTCGATATGGCCTACGCCATCAGTACCAATAGTAGATCTAGATAAAATTGCTAGACTGCTGTTAAGATTATTCTAAAGTGTCTTGGATGAACTAAAGAATATTTCTTGTTTATGATAGACAAGCAAATCTAGTAGTAGCTGTGCCCATTGATGCTAGTTTCCAATATTGACTGCGATAACTATGAGTCATGGTCAAAGCATGTATTTACACTCAATGACAAAACGGTAAAATGGAATAGTTCCACGCAAGAAACTATCGTAAATTCAACAACTGAAGTCAAATACAAAGTTGCATCAGAAGCCGAGAATAAGACTCTCTGGATTTAAAGTTCTTGAAAGAACTAGGGGTAGTTCCGAGTATCAGTTGTCTAATAAAATATTATTTGGACAATACTGGTACGAGTGCACATGCAGAGGAACCAAGATTCAATAAACGAAAGTAAACTTATATTTAGGCACTAATGTTTGATCTGAGAGATCATATCAAGAGGAAAAATAAAATTGAATGAATTCCCATAAAACTTGGTAAATTCTTTCAGTAAGATGTCCATGTACACACAAGATACTTGGAAAGTCTGGGTGTAAGACATATAGGTGATTGGCTCTAGGCCAAGTGAGAGATTGTTAGTATATATGTCCTTGAGACAATCATTATGAGGACATTATACTTGATCATATTCAGTCATTAATGCATTATTGATTTGATCATTAATATTCGGCAATACACTTATAGAATAGTATGCCTGATTATTTGCATATATCCATATATGTGTTTCCATGAACTAATGTTGTCATTGAGATGTGAGACTAGGATGCCTATGACATAGTTCTTAAAGTAGCCCCAATCAATGATCATCGAGAATGAGATATTGATGATGCGATTGAGATTGGTGTATGATCTGCATCATACCTTTAGAGGGTGTAGTGATTCTCACAACTGCGAGATATTAGGTATCTATGATGGATGCACAAATACTTTGAAGAGTATTGACAAACCCAACCGACAAACCATTTGATGTACTCTATTACATGTCTATGGTAGTATCGGTTTGTAGAGTAGTGTAACAGTCCTCTGACTTGAGGTCAATACACATGACATGTATGGAGTGATGGGCTTTGACCATGACCGACACTTGCACTCTGAACGGGGGTAGATATGACATATGTTGGGCACATCACAAAGTACATGTGCGTGGTAGTTGAGCCAAGATAGAATTCATTCCTCAAATAGATTTGGAGAGAATACTCGACTTCTCATAACTAATTGGATCGTTAGTCATTGGTCAATGCATGTCGCATTTGAAATAGTGTTCAAATGTGATAATATGATCAATTAGTAGAATGAGATAACTTGATTAAGTTATTAGAATAGACACATTATCATGTTCTAGACTTAATCGAAGTATTCGTGAATGAAAGGACCGTATCACTTTGAACTTCACACTATAGACTGTTGTTGTATCCTCTCAACGTACATCATATGTTGAGATTGTCTGGTTTACTGTCTAGGGTTCAACTAAGACCATTAATTTGACTAATCACTTGACATATGACGGCCTATGAGTCACACAATAAGTAACCCAAGTTTACGAATTAAGTTGGTCAGTTTAAATATTTGATTAGATCATAAATATTTAATTCATGGAGAATTATAATAATTCTATTTAATAGAATTATAAATATTAAATTAGATGATATATTAGATATATCATAATAATAAGACAAAAACATATATAAAAATTTCTACCGTAGAAATTTCTAAAAATAAATTTAAAAAAGAAATTAACTCACGCGCTCCTTCCCCTTCCCCCACACACGCATGCCGCTGATGCCCAGGTTATACTGTCCATACTAATTCCCTCCCCAATCCCACCCCTCCCCCACTCCCCCAAACACACACACGTTATGCATGGTAATTCCTCCATCCCCCAACCCACTCTACCCCTATAAACACGAGCCAAGACCCAAACCCAAGCTCAAATAAAATTTAATGCAAAATAATTAAAAAAAATTAATTTATTACTCCCCCCGTCCCAGAGGTGTTTGCATATTTGGGATGACACAATTTTTAAGAAAAATTGTGTGTAGTGTAAAGTTATATTATTAAAATAATGAGATTAGTTGGATTGTGAGGATAAAGTTAAAGTAATAGTTTCCATTTATAGGGTGTGAAAACAATTATGGGACAGACAGAAAAGGAAAGTGTGAAAACAATTATGGGACGGAGGGAGTATTATTATTTAATTATTATAAATTTAAAAATAAATTAAATAACATTATATATTAAATTTAAAATATTGCTCTCAATTTATGTTAGTATAGTAACACACATTTACCCATATGGTAGCACACATTTGCTCATGTAGTAACACAAACTTGAAGTGCAAATATATGTTACTATTAGAGTAAATGTGTGTTACTATCTTATAAAATGTTGTTATTTTACATATATTCATTTGTTTTTATAGAATAAATAATTCTTGACATAATGCAAGAGCAAAATGTGTGTTACTTTAAGAATAAATATTGATTATTCACAAATATTTATTTATTTTTATAGAAATAATTATTTTTTCAATATAATAACATATGTATTACATGAAACAATATACTTAGATTTAAAAGGATGATGAATAAATTAAGAAACATATATTTATTGTCATAAAAATATATTTTTCTCATATAGTAACACACATTTGCCCATATAGTAACACAAATTGGGAGACAAATGTGTGTTACTATTAGAACAAATATGTGTTACTATCTAATAAATATTGTTATTTTACATATATTTATTTATTTTTATAGAATAAATAATTTTTCACATAATGCAAGAGCAAATGTGTGTTATTATAAAAACAAATATTAATTATTCACAAATATTTATTTATTTTTGTAGAAATAATTATATTTTTTCATATAATAACATATGTATTTCATGAAACAATATATCTAGATTTAAAGGGATGACGAATAAATTAAAAAATACATATTTATTCTCATAAAAATATATTTTATCCTTGTAGTAACACATATTTGTTCATATAGTAACACAAACTGGAAGATAAATGTGTGTTACTTTTAGAGAAAATATGTATTACTATAAGATGAAATAAGTGTTACTATATGTATAAATATTTATTTGTAATATAATATTAAAATGTACATTTTTAATCAAGACAATAATTAAAAAAATTAAAATAAAACTTAAAAAAAAAGTAAATGTGAAGCTGTTGGCGTGGTTAAAATTAATATATTTGAAGTTGGGGGGCTGGGAGGGGGCTTGAGTTTGTAATAGGTATGGGAGTTTGAGGGTGGAAGGCGCCTTAGTTAGCATACTGCATACATGGATGGGAGTGAACTTTACCGACTACCGAGGGCTCCTGCGAGTGGGATTCCTCTTATTTTTGTTCTATATTTGGTAATTTCTACGGTAGAAATTTCTACCCAAGTGTTGCTTTAATAATAATATATTAGATATATTATTGTATATTATATGGTAAAGATTATATTTGTTATTGCAAATCTTGATATAATCAAATTTAATAAATATGCAAATACTTTACTATATATATATATGTATATATATATATATAAATTATGGGACTCATAAACAGTAAGTCTAAAAATCCCCAATTTTCTCCATAGATTTCAAGTGTGAGTTTTTCCTAGCAAACTCTACTGGAAATCCTATATAGCGATTAAATCGCAAATTCATAGATGAGGATTACGTGGATACCATAGTAGAGGAATCCGGCATATGAACACTGTAAGGTTTTTTCAATAAGATTAGATCTAATGACATTTATTTTGTGTATACAGTCTATTCGATCTGGTTCGTTGTTGGTGAACAATGTCTTCCGCTGCTACGGACTTGAGGTTCGTATCTCTAAAACCCAACAATATTAGCTTACACCATACGAGCGGTTGAAAAAGAATAATTTAGGATGGTTAATAAAATTAAGTGGTGGGTAGATTTTTAAAATAGTAAAAAGTATGTTGTGTTGGAAAGAGTAAAAATATGTATTGTTAGGTATGAATTGAGTTTGATATGTGAAATTCCAATATTAAATCCCAAACTCTTGTGTACGTGATTACAAAGTCCTATACCCATTCGGGTGAGTTCCAAAACAAACATTCCCTTAGGATTTAGATAAATATGGTCACAAGTTTTCGACCATCTTCCTTAAGGCAAAGTATTATATAAACCACCCTGTGATACAAGATTTATATTTATGAATTTATTTTTTTGTTTTGTTAAAAGTGTTTCATGATATGAACCAATTTCATATGTTGTACTTCTTTAATTGTCAATTTGTCATGCTATGACTTATGTGTATACAATCTCAATTTAAAAAAAAAAAAACCACTCTCTATTCTTTCTTTCTTTCTTTATTTTTCTTTTCCATTAACTAATTTCTCACTTCTTAATTATTGTTAATGTTTCTTTCAATATATGAAGTTATGTGTGAGTAGTCTCATATCAAACGGAACTTCATATTAATATTTCGACTTATTAATTTGAATAGAGTGATTGATAAGTCCTCATTTTAAAATATACAATATATTCCATTAAAACATGTAATAATAATTTTCCATTAATCTGTAATTCTTCATTTGTTATGAGTATATAATCTAAAATAAGTAGAAAAACAATCACTATTTTTTATTTTTATTTCTCTATCGTAAGGAAAACTTTGCTCTACCCAATGTCAGTAAATATATTGAATATCCTTTAATCAACTATCAAACACATCAAATTAGCTTGTGATTGCACTTGGCATATAATTTGGACAGAGTGATAAGCCCTCACATAAAATATCAATTTATTACATCTAAGTTCACTGTTTCTATGTCTATTTAGTATAGGTTCATCAATTTAAACACATTACAAATAGATTCATTAATATATATATATATATATATAAAATCTTAGAGCTCTCTCACTCTCACCATTATCTCTCTCTATATATCTCTCAAACTCTTAATGCTCTCTCTAACTCTCACCGGCAGTGAGGCCGGTGACAATTCCACATGGATAGAGTGATAATTCCTTTTTTTTTAGTAGTGCTCCATCCTTTAATCTTTAATTCTTCATTTATTTTTTCTTTTATTTATTTTAATATACCTCTCTTATTAATTATTCTTTTAATTTCCCTTATTTAACGATACATTATTTTATTTCACTTGGTCGGAATCATAACCATCACAAAATGCTAACCACAGTACAACCAAACCTTCAACCTCTATAAGAGAGTTCACCATCCCACTACAGATTGGAATACATTTTTTCTCTTCATTTCTTAAATTTAAAAATTTAAAATACAAATAGTAAAATTTTAATCACATAAATGGTCAAGTGTATCAAAATATACATCAGGTGTATCAAAAGTTAAGATCAATATATAGATTTAATAAATTTTAACTTTTAATACACTTTATTAAATATTTAATACTTTAAATTTAATTCAAAATAAATTTATCATGAATTATTTCGTAGAAAACTTTGCGAATACGATAATATAGGGAAATTGTTGGTAAATAGTCAGAATATGCACCAATTTACACGCCCTAACCTGAGGAGTCATGCAGATGATGATGGTATAGGAAACTGCAGCTACATGGCTGATGTGCCAAAGGGTGATTTTGTGGTCCCCATCATCATCACTGAACTCTCTTCATCGGTCAATTTAGTTTTGACTAACGATGCCCATTATCAATTGCGTTTCAAATTTTGCATTCCATCTCTTTCAAAAAATAAAAATAAATTTTGTATTCCATCTTATATTTTATTATTTTAAATTTTAATATATTTAATAAATATAAGTTAATAATTTATTTTTGCACATGCTGATCATTTTCTTGATCGTGTTACATCAAATGACAAAATTGATAAATTGTGATACAACTAAATTAAATTGTACTCCCTCTGTCCCAAAATAAACTTCACACTTTCCTTATATGGACGTCCCAACTCTTTCTTCATACCCCAAAAAAGGAAACAACTAACACTCACAAAAGTCAATAAAGTACATTTTTTTATATTTTATTATTTAATTTCACACTCACATACTTAATTTTTTCTTAATATGCGTGAAAGTTTACCTATGAAGAAAATGTTAGAACGGAGGGAGTACTATTTAGGATTATATATTTTGAAATATATATAAAGAGAAAACGATTCATACGTAAATTATTTTGTACGCGATACCTTTTAGTAAAAAAGCCCAAATTTTAAGACAAGTCTCGATTTAAGATTTTAATTTTGAAGTGTATCAAATTAAGATCAATATTTTGATTTTTTTTCTCAATTTAATATCTAATTTTAATCTCTTTGTCTCAATTCAAGACCCGATTCATTTATTTTTTTTAAAACTTCACTAACATAATAAATTTTTTGTATTTAATTAATATTTAGGTATAATATATCAAACTAAAAATAAATAAATAAAGTTTTATGCAAGTACTTAAACATACTTTAAAATTTATTTTGTCTGGTTGAACGATAAATTGAAATTTTTTTTACGTCAAATATCAATAATAAATAAAAATTATAATTTTTTAATTGCAATTCTAAATAAATAAAATTTTATGCAAGTATTAAACATACTTTAAAATTTATTTTTTCTGGTTGAACGATGAACTGAAAAAAAATAAAATTATGCCAAATATGAATATTAAATAAAAATATTATTATGTTTTAAATTTCTTATAAAAATTTAAATTGAAGTAAAGATAAATGGACCGGGTCTTGAATTGAGACAAAGATATTAAAATTAAATTTTAAATTGAGAAAAAAAATCAAAATATAGATCTTAATTTGATACATTTCAAAATTAAAGTCTTAAATTGAGAACTTACCTTAAAATTTGGGCCTTAATATGAAATTCTTCCTCAAAATATTCACAACTTTTAGTGATAGTAATTAATATCATTTGTTGTAGCACAATTATTGATGGTCTCAAAGTTAATAATATATATATTAACTATATATCTAATATTTTAAATATATATATATATATATATATGTATACCGTATACGGGCGGGTCCGCCTAATATCAGGACTCGTCCCAAACCCGACGGATTTTTAGTCAAATTGGTCCAAATCCACCCCCGCGACCCGTTTGACCGGATCTTTACCCGGCCAATATGGAGCGAATTTGTGGCGGGTCCGAGTTTGAACCCGTCCCATTTTCATTCCTAATTACGTGGAATACCTATATTAAATGTTATAAATTACACTCAATTCATCTTACATGTCGGTGGATAATAAGGTAAAAAAATGCACATTCCTGGACTGAATCAGCAAATTACAAGTAGTTAAACCGTATCATAAAACAATGTAATTCACATGATCCATTTTTTTTTTAAAATTCTTTATCACTATATATGTTCATTATTATTTTTTGGGATATAATTGAGTTGCAACGTGCGATGAAAGATGACAACAATGCATTTCATGATCAGCATTTCATTGTGATAAATACTAATATATATATATATAGAAGAAAAAAGAGGAAAAAGACTTGACAACAACATATACATCGTACGTGCCCAATATTTGCCCCACAACCAATTAAGCTGTTAGAATTGAAAAAAGTTGTTGTTATGGAGGGACCTAACAAAAACTTCCAATTATATTTAGGAGCCAAGGATAATAGACCACAATAGTGGACGGACTATATTTGAGACCATCACTTAAATCACAATATCACATAATACTGTGTATTTTTTCCACCAGAGATATATACAATTTTCATAAAATTTTATATGTTTTGCACATGTAATTATAATGTCTTAGTCTTGTATGCACCAGGTGTACCGTGCAACTCTAGTTCATTTTTAAAAAATTACACAAAATATTATTGAAAAGTCATATATGTTATTACTGAAAAGTGTATCTTTAATGGTGTAACTTTTCAGTTATAATTTGTGTAACTTTTCAGTAATAAGTTGTGCAACTTTTTAAAAATACACTTTAGTTATACAATGCACCTAGTGCACAAGAGACTTGCTCATAATGTCTTATGTATTCCTTTAAAAAAATAAAATAAAAAGACTTGCTCATAATGTCTTATGTAGAGGTGGCAAATGGGCCGGGCCGGGCCGGCCCGGCACTGGCCCACCGGGCTGATGGTATTTTACGGGCCGGGCCGGGCCCGGCCCGGTACCAATCGGGCCTAATTTTTATCGGCCCAGCCTGGCCCTATGCGGGCCACCGGGCCAAAATGGCCCGTTACTTAATAATTAAATTTGAAATATATTATTTATATTTATTATTTTTAACATGTAAAAATAATAAATATATTTTGATAGACACTAAATTATAATCCCAAAATATTTTTAATATTAATTTAAACATAAGGAAACACACACTCAAAGAATATATATATATATATATATATATATATATATATATATAATTAATGAAACTAATCAATAAGA
>JAPKLY010000125.1:446980-461425 GCA_026898435.1 Prunella vulgaris
AAAAAAAAAAAAAAAAAAAAAAAAAAAAAAAAAAAAAAAAAACGGGCCAATATTTTTTTCGGGCCAAGCCCGGTTGGCCCGGCGGGCCTACTGGGCCGGGCCAAATAGGCCCGGTTCATTTCGGGCCGCTTATTTTTGGGCCCGGCCTGGCCTGAAAGACGGGCCAACTGGGCCGGCCCATCGGGCCGGGCCCATTTTGCCACCTCTAGTCTTATGTAATGCTCATAAAGACCCTCCCTCTCAAAAAAAAAAAAAAAAAAACCCCCGGGGGGGTTTAAGCGGATCTAACTAGTTGAAATCGTTTTTTCATAAAAAAAAATTCAAGACAAAAAAAAAAAAAACCTCCATCTGGGACATATAACTATAAAAATAAGAGTAGATATTATGTGAAAAATAGTTCATAATAAGCTTATTATGAAATTGTTCTAAAGGTATCAAATATTTGGTCTAGTTTATCAAAATATTCATCAGGTGTATCAAAAGTTGAGATCAATATAAATTTTATTGACTTTAACTTTTAATACAGCTGATGAGATTTTTGATATAATTAATTAACTGTTTGATACTTTAAAACTTATTCATGATAAGCTTATGATGAACTATTTTTATACATTATTTTGCCTAAAAATAATTGTTTTTTTGATGTAGGACTAAATATATGTTACTAGTAAAACTCAGATGAAACAAAAGCCTGTGCTTGTAATAACTAAATGATATACTCCCTCCGTCCCGTAGGAATTTGCACCCTACGGGATGACACATTTTTTAAGAAAAAATAGTTTTATATATAAAGTAGTGGTATATGGGTAAATATGTGTAAAGGTTTGTGAGTGTGCACATAAATCAATGCTTCCTTTTTTAGTAGTGTGCAAATTTGTGTGAGACGTCCAAATAAGGAAAGTGTGCAAATTCCTGCGGGACAGAGGAAATATATGTATTCATAAGAGACAAAATATGTGCTTCCTAGTATGTTCCTTAATTAACTGTTTAAATTTAGAAGTTTTCTATTTCTTCATATTTTTACTAATTTTGTTCAATAGCAATACATCTTTCTCCATACACTCAACACTTTTGTGTTTATAATTATATAGTACTCTTGTTCCCAATTAGATTACATCTATTATTTGTACAAAGTTAAATACAAGAGTTGTATATAGGGATGACAATGGGGCGGGGCAGGGCAGGGCGGGTATCTAAGAACCCATGCCTGCCCCGCGCCTCTGCCCCACCGCCCCGCCCTGCCCCATGCCCCACTGCGGGGCAGAATATTGCGCCCCATGCCTGCCCCATTGCGGGGCAGGTCGCCCCGCCCTGCCCCATCCTGCCCCATGTTAATTTTATACCAAAATATAATATATATTTTAGACAAATAAAAAATAATTTTAAAATAAAATTAATGCAATAAATTTATCAAAATATATTCACAAAAATAATTTTACATTAGAGTTAAAATAAATAAATAATATAATTTTAAATTTATTTAATATATTATAAATGTAGGATATTAATTTTATTTTATATGTTATAAAATATTATATATAGAATGTATTTATATATTATAAAATATTATATATTTATTTAATATATACAATGGGGCGGGGCGGGGCGGGGCAGAGCAGTAAAAATGCAAACCCATGCCTGCCCTGCCCCATGCGCAGGGCGGGGCGGGCTGCCCCATTCTCAGGATGGGGCGGGGCTGCCCCAAATGGAGCAAGTCAGGGCGGACTGGCTACGGGGCGGGTCATTTTGTCATCCCTAGTTGTATATTAGTATTACATGAAATAAAATAGGCTTTAAGTGAGAGTAGAATGAGAATTTACCATGAAATTTAATGTGAGAATTAATTAGTGTTAAAAAGTAATGCCATAAGGTATAATTTTGATATGTTTGAAGTATGTAGTTTTAAGTAATAAAATTATTTTATTTCATTTTTAGGAAATGATGCATCTATTGAGATGAACTTTTTGTGAAAATAATATATCTATTTGAAAACAAAGGGAGTAATATATAATTTTAAAATTTATATGTATTACTATATGAATAAATATTTATTTCTGTAAGGATAAATATGCATTACGTAACTTATTGTAGCACATAATTGTGCTTACAATAGCATAGCGCGTGGGCAAATTTTTAGGTTTATATATATATATATATATATATATATATATATATATATATATATATATTAAATTTATTTGACTCGGACATACTCGGCCATTAATTTTTATATTTGAGCATTATTGCATAGATTTTAACCTGTACAACAAGGCAAAGTATTGTATGAAAATTGTTCATGATAAACTTATTATGAATAAGTTTTAAAGTATTAAACATTTAACCAGGTGTATCATTAAAAGTTGAAGACAATAAAATCTATATATTGACTTTACTTTTGATATACCTGATGAATATTTTGATACACTTAACCAAATATTTGATATATTAAAACAATTTTATGATAAACTTATCATGAACTATTTTCACACAATACTACTCATATATCAATTGCATGTCCAATTATTCGATTCAAAACATATATTAATTGAGTAAAGTTTAAAATGAATCTAAAATTTCTCTTGCATCAAAGCTGCATATAGCCACAATAGAGTTCCAACTAAAATTCAGTTTATAGTAATATCAGATGAATCTATATATATATGGTCCGGTTCGACGGCCCAATACCAAGACTAAATATTGCCCTCTATAATAGACAACAATAAATAAATAAAATGCTTAAAATAATTTCGTTTTCTTTTTCTTTTTAAAGTCTGAGGTTTATTATAATTCATCAATTTGTTCACCATCTCCACTCACGCAACATCTAGGAAGGAGCAAATCCACCTGCTATAACTGAATAATTGCAATATGGATAATTTTTTTTATATATCCTGTAACTTTATTATATTTTGATTTTCGTTCTGTTATTTTCAAAATTTGAATTTTATGTCGTAATTTACGTATTATTTTGATTTTGGTCTTCCGATTTGCTATACCAAATAATCAGCAAGTAAATATAATGTATAATTTTTTTTAATTAATTAGAAAAATTCTTGGAGATGAAAGTGACTAGGCATCCCCATACTTATTCTTGTTCATCCATTTTTTACCAAAACAAAATGCATGAATGGATCTCGAAATCTGGAGCAAACTCCGGCAACGGCTGATAGATCACATCTTCACCGGTGATTATGGCGATTAAGAAGTTGGATATGACGTTGATGTTTGACATCGCCGAGAAGCAATGAGCGTGGAACTATTTCATAACGTGGAAGACAATGATAACGCGTGCTCTGAAGAATGCCGACGACATGAGGTGTAGATTGATTCAGATTTTGGGTTCATTCGTGGAGTTTGTCTGGACTAGAAATGAGCGGAGAAAAATAAGAATGTTTAGTCACTTTCAACTCCAAAGAGTGTTGGTCCTTTAAAGTGGTCAAGGTCTAGAGGGGGGGGGGTGAATAGACCTTGAGTCCAAAAACAAATTTTTCAAACTTTTCAAAAGGGTGGATTCTAGAACCTTATAGTAGCCTTTTTGAAGTTTAAAAAAGACTAGTCTACAAGAGTTTTAAAACTGGACCACAAAGATTTACAGCTGTGGACTTAGAGAAGTTTGCAGCTGCAGAGTTTAAAAAACTTGCAAAAATAACCAATCACTTGTAGACAAGAATATCAGAGGAGTTCTCACAATTAAGATTATATTGAGAATACTCTAATGTGCAGCGGAATAAAGTTAGTGTTAATGAAAAACAATATAAACTAAACTTAACAATTGAGTGACTTATGAAAGCCTACAACTGTAGAGTCAGTTTTTCTTTGTGATGAACACAAAGTTTTTATGCACAACATGTTTCAAAACAATGATGAATGTAACAAGTAATTTAAATATGCAGGACAAGTATAAAGAGCAGAAAGTAAATAGACCAGGTTTATAGTGGTTCAGTGTCTATAAAAAGACCACCTACATCCACTGTTACACCACTCAGGTGCCAAATTCACTAAGAAGTGATCACAAAGATCAATACAAGTAGTTCCCCCTTAGAACTAGGTTCACTCAGATTCCTATTCTAAAAAGAGATAAACTACCCTATTCACCCAGAATATAACTCACAAAGAGTTTTTCAAACCTCACAAAGAGATATCTACACTAAGTAGAAAAAAAAAAGGTGAGGGAACAACAACAAAAGATGTGATTCTTACTAAGAAAATCCTAACCAACTATCCTATGAATCACAAAGATTAAAACGAGTAAAACTCTTCTCAGAATATTGCTGGCTGTAGACTTGCTTAGGTTGAATGCTTGAACGCTCAGGGTTGTTGTTGTTGCTGCTTCCTCTGAGGACTTCTTCTATTTATAGATTGAGTGGAGTATCTTATCCATTGCAAATTTCAAATTTGAAATTTAGATAAGGCTCCTCTCTCTCCATTGGCATGTGTGAGGTGGTCCTCATCCTTCACACAGGATAGTACTGTTTGTATTATGTCATTTTCTTTAGAATTCTGGCCTTCTTGTAATTAATCTTCATTAAGCTCCAGAATTAAGAAAAATCCTCCATTTTAAGTACAGTTTAGTGAGTGCTTGAGAGCTACACTAATAGTGCTTAAAGGTCTTCATTATCTTTAATTAATCTTTGACTAGCACCATCTCTTCAAACGGTTCTTTGCAGCTATAGAGTTTTCAACCTTGCAGCTGTAGAGTCCTGTCAATATAAAAAATTGGCTGTAGAGAGACCGCACAGCTGTAGGATCATGTCTGGCTGTAGATTTTGATCAAATACACAACTGCAGACTTCACTTACAACTATATGTTTCAAACACCAATTTTCTTAAAACAAGTGTTAGATCAAAATATCAATTTAAACACATTGTTTTGCATACATCAAAATCTAAACCAAGGTACTAACAATTTCCCCCTATTTTGATGTTGGCAAAACAAACAACAAAACATACAAACAACAAAGACAATAAGAAATTGTCTTAAAAACACAACAAGAAGCTGAGCAAAGCAGGACAAAACACAAAACAACAGAAGATAGAACAAGGCACAGAGCACAGAGCTGCATAAAAAAAAAGGGGTCAAGATACAACTTACAGAATTTAATTAGACTAAAAACTAAACAGTTTTAGTGTCTAATCTAGAATCTTCATCTCCTCCTATGCTTGGGATCAGCATCATCTTCATCAGCTTCATCATCAGTATCTTCATTTTGTGGCTTCAAGATTCCTTGCTCTACTAATTTCATGTTTTTCTCATCTTCTTCAAAGTATTTCATCATCATTTGAAATTCATATGCTTCAAAGTCTTCTTTCTCCTTCTTTGATCTGAACTGCTTCTTTGGCATTGGATTGCTTCTAATCTTTCCACCAAGGAGCCGAGCATTGTCTCCTTTATATAATGATCCATTTGCCTTCATATCTTTAAATTTCTGGAACCTGTCCTTCTTGAGCTTAATCTTCTTAATCACAATATGCCTATTGCATATGCTCAAAAATTCTTCCCAGATAAGATCAAATTCAGTCTTCATTTGCTTCACTCTTTCTTCAGAATCTTCAATAGATACCATGCTCAATGGTTGAACATCTAGAGGTTGAGCAGTCACCATTGCTGTAGATTCATCAGGAGTTTTCTCTCTTTGTTTCTCTTTCATTTCTTTCTCTTTCTCTTCCTTCTCTTTCCTTCTTTTTCTTGATTCCTTCACAGTTTGTTCCCAATAACCAAAAGGTTTTTGAGTTGATTGAGCTGTAGGTTTCTAAACTGTAGACTTAGGTAGCTGTGTGATCTTTCCTTCTCTAGAGCTTCCCTTCATCTCCTCTGATTGAGTTCTTTCTTCAGTCTGTTCACCCAATCTCATGGACAAGTTTTTGGACTTTGCAGTTTCAAGTTCTTTTGCCCATGATTTCCCAATATCCTTCACATTCTCAAGGATATCTTCAGCAACCTTTTCCCTTTCTTCAATCTCTTTTTCTATTTTGCTTTCCCCCTTGTTGCCAACATCAATATGTGACAAAATGGTGTTCTCATTCACAGTAATCATTTTATTCATCTCATTCTTCATTCCTTTTACTTCTATCTTCAGATTGAAAGAATCATTCTTCATTAAGTTAATATCTGACTGTAGATTACTGATTTCTCTTGACTTCTGGCTGCTTTCTTTCCTGATTCCTTCACTTTGAGCCAGTGAGCTATCCACAATAGCTTTGAAGTCTCTAGAACTTTCTTTTACTCTGAGCTTCTTTCCTCAAATTTCTTCACAAGGTCTTCCATACCTTTTCTAACATTCTGGGAAATAATTGCATCAGGTACTTGCTTGACATGTTTCAGAATTTCAGCTTCAATACTCTTGAAAGATTCCTCCAAATTCTTCAGTTCTGACACAACTTCCTTGTGTGTCATCTGAGGATTTGTATCACTGTCCTCTTCCTCAGAATCACCTTCTCTAATGATCAACTCTTTCCCTTTAGTAACTTTTTGAGGTCTGGAAAGTGACAATTCTACAGCTGTAGAATCTTCAGTGGAAGCCTTCCTCTTTCTAGGAGGTACAGCAACCTCTGTAGAGAATTCAGTAATATAATCTTCCATATTAACAACATTCTCTCTCTCAAGAGCTAAATAGCTCTGCAGTGGGGGAGTTCCATGCATATATATCTCTTCCAATGTGTACATTGCAGGTGGAGATTGAGGAAAAATACTTGTGATGGGGTGTGATAAGTCTTTATCAATCTCATTAGATGTATCATCAACAATTTTCTCATCAACTTGAATATTTTCAGAAGCTTGAACTTCAGTTACCACAGTTTTAGCTTGAATTTCTGTTTGAACTTGAACTTGAGCACCACCCATTGGTGCATCATCATTGCCATCATCATCATTATCATCTGGCTTTTCTTTGGGATTTTTGCAAGGTGAGTCATCCTTTCTTGCCTCTTTTTCCTTTTCAGATTCCTCCTCAGCAGGATTCTATTCTTCAACAACTATTGGATCTGCAGCACTAGCTCCTGCAGATTCCATTAGGATAGCTTCCTTTGCAAGAATAATTAAGCCTTCTGCTTCAACTATTTGAGTACTTCCTTCTCCAATCTTTTGTGGAAAATCTTCTTCACTCTCTGTGCTCACAACATCATAATCAACATTATATTGAGCCTCTGGATCTTTTTCAGTCATGAGAGCCACTCTAAAAAATTCTGCTGCATATTTGGTAATTTTCTGCCTTGCTGCTTCTTCAGTGATAATCTGCTTTCCTTTTCCTTTGTCTTTCCTTCTTTTGTTAGTAATAAAATCTTCAAGGAAATTTGGCTTCATCAATTTATTAAGATCACTGCAACATGTCCAGTCAACAACCCATTGGAACAAGTTTCTTTCCTCAACAGTCAACTTTTCAAGCTCTTCTGTCACTAGCTTCCATTCTTCAAATTTCTGCCTCTCTTCTTCAAATCCTACAATCCTCTCAACTGGAACAACAGGGAGTTGTTCAGTTTCAGGTTCAGGAATTTCTGCCTCTTCAAACTGTTCCTCAGTAGTTTGTACTTCAGGCTGTACAGTTGGCAAGTCTACAGCTGTAGACTTGTCAGTTTCAACTTCTGTGGCTTTCTTAGAATGATACTTCTTATGTTTCTTTTCTCTATCAATCTCATCTTCTGAATCTGTAGGCTCATATACTAAGAGTTTTCTCCTAACATTCTTCTTCTTCTTCTTCTTCTCAGGTTCTTTTGGTGATCTTATGATAGTAAGAACCTTCCTTTCAGCTTTCTTCGTTCTTCTTTTGGATTCAGGGGCCATAGGAGCATCCACAACTCCTCTCTTGAAATTTGCCCTTCCAATAATTCTATGAGTGACAATGGGCTGACCCTCATGCTCATTAAACAAAGTAAAACCAACTTCTTTCAGGATATAGTTTAAGAACAGACCAAATCCTTTGTTCTTCCCAGCCTTAACTACATCATTTCCTATATTTCTCAATAAAAGTTCTCCAATATCTACTTTAATCTCTTTCACAAAAGCTATCATCAGATCCCACATTAATATAGTACCAGTATCATGAGCACCAGTTCTACATAATAAGCATTTATCAATGGACTCATAAAGATAGACATACTCAACTGCTAGATAAGTCTTCTTGAATGTCCTTTTCCAGTTCTTTGGAAACTGCTTCTTTGCTGTAAATCTCTTCCAATATTTCTCATCTTCATCAGCAAAGTTGAGGTTGTCATGAGCATCACCTCCAATCCTCAAATGTAGAGCTTTGCAAATATCACCAGCTGTAATATTTACATTCCTTCCTTGCAGCTTTACTGATAACATTTTTCTTTCAACATTTACTTCAGCATTCTGGTAGAACTCATACACTATCTTGTCATCATAAGTTCCAGGGTTATGAGTCAGGCAGTAGTGAACACCTTGATTCACTATGTGCTTTAAAACGTCCTCCACAGCATCAGTAGGATGCTTCTTCAGTATCTCGTCAAAATCGAATAATGCACAAAAAATAACTTTCATCGCCATGATTCTTGGTTTCTTTTGAATGAGGGATGGGAGTGTTTAAGGTTTCATGGGGGGTTCGAAATGTTAAAGTAGGATATAAAAGGATGAAGGGTCCTTTAAATACCTTTCCTTAAACAGTCATTAAGAACAGGGGTATAACGGTCTTTGACCTAAAATTTATGAGCTTTTGAATTCTGGACCAAAATTTATAATTAAATTTGTCCAAGAATCTAACTCACATAGAACTTAACTCTATTTAAAATGTTACACGTGCTCAAACATTTTATTAATTAAAATGCCTGAATAAATCCAAAATTTCTGTAACTTAGTACAAAAGTTTCTGAATTTGTAGTGTCTCATTTAATTATCAGAATTGTACAAAGTACTGTAAACTTCCTAAGTTTGCAGTTGACATCCTTAGAATTTGGAAATATACAGTTGGTAAGGAATTTTGCAGTTCTTGAACTAAGTCTACAGCTGTAGAGTTTAACTCTACAGTTGAATGACTTTGCAGCTGCAATTTTCCTTTTCACTGATTTTCCAATTTTCTGGGTTTGTCTTAGCAATTTAGTGATTTTCACAGAGTCTTCTTACAATTCTAACATTCCCAAATTACCTCTCAAGATTGAAAATCTTGATTCACATAAAGCTTTAGTGAAAATATCAGCAAGATTCAAATCTGTGTGAATCTTTATCAATTTCACATCCTTTCTTTCAACATGATCTCTGTTGGGAAATCCCTTATGTTTTGATGACATTAAAACCAGCTGACCTTGGGAAGTCAGCTGGTGTCGGATCGGATCAGACGAGGATGATCAGCTGAGGCTCAGATCAGCTGAGGTCAGATCAGCTGAGGTCCAGGTCAACTGATGTCAGATCAGCTGAGGTCAGACCAGCTGAGGTGCAGAAATTAGACGAGGACAAAATCAGCAGAGGACCACCACCACCAGCTGAGGTCGTCTGAAGCTGTTGCATAGAAGATCTATTTATGGGAAGTCAATCATGTCAAGAGGACAAGATCGCAGTAACGGCTAGAAGATTTTCAGAATCATAGGCAATCAAATCAAGTCAATCAGATTGAAGATCAAGCCAAAGATGGAAAGATATCAACCTGGAAATCAAGAATCAATCAATCACTCTGATTGATTGATTACATATTTATAGGAATTTCATATCCTAGTCAACTCTAACGGCTAGTTTTTGTTACCTATAAATATGAGTACAAGAGAGAAAAATAATAACGATCCTACACACGATTACACTAGCAGATAGGCTACAATATTTTCCTCTGTACACAAACACGTTTACACATTTATTATTCATTTGTAAGACTTTATAGAAGTCGACCAGTTAGTTGCAGTCTTTGCACTAACAAGTTGTAAGAGAGTTTTCTCTCGAAGGTTGTAAGGGAGTTAGTAAGTGAGTAAGAGAGCCCCTCAACTCCGAGTTGGATTGAGGAGAGTGGATGTAGGACAGTTGGTCCGAACCACTATAAATCCTGTGTGTTTTTCTTGCTTTATTTAATTGCTCCAACTTGATGCACTATAGATTAAAAAGGTTTTTCTAATTAAAAAGGATTTAACCAAAAATGTTTCCGCACACTAAGATCACGGCGCACTCAGCTGATTGTAAAGTCAGCTGTTTTCAAAATAAGAAGACTCAAAGTCTTCTTTAGGGACCAACAAGTGGTATCAGAGTTGTGTGTCCTAACGGCCACATCTTGAGAAGCTTTAGGTGGTCACCAGCGCAGATCCAAAATCCTTTTGAAAAATCCTTGTGTGTTATTTCTCCTAACACATTTTGCAGGAATCATGTCTTACAACTTTGGTGTGAATTTTGAAGAAGAGATGAACAAGATTATTCAAGATTTGAGGAATACATCTCCACTGCAGATTCACTATCATCAGAGGATTTTTGCCTCATGGCAGACACAGAAGAGGTAGAAGCTGAAACCCCCTCTGTTAGCTCATCTTGCTCTTCTACCAATTCTATGGAGTCTGAGATGCGAAAGCTGCTCTCAGATCTCCAATCCTCTCTAAGTGTCTGTGCTAAACTAGAAGAGGAGAACTCAAGGCTAAAAGCTAAAGTCTCTCAGCTGACTCTCGAGAAAGGTCGGTCTGCTGATCTATCAGCTGAACCCACTTCCTCACAAACTCAAGAGTCAGAAGACTTAAGAGTCAAATGTGTGGAACAAGAACAGTTGGTAGCTACGCTGCTGGCTGAAAATCTAGGGTTGGAAGAGGAACACAAGCTATTAAAGGCTAAGTTCGATGAACTCTTTAAACAACATACACAGACCAAAGAAATTGAGGATCAGCTCAAGTTGAAATTGGATCAGCTGACCAATGCACATAATGCAATGTCATCTATAGCTGCTTCCTCTCAACAAGAGCATGACAAAAGAGGTGTTGGCTTCCCTAAGTCCTCTAAAGGGAAGAAAAAGACACAGGATCAAGGAGCTGATAATAAGAAAAAAGGAAAAATAAGATGAGGAGGGATCAGCCTGGACCATCCTAGAAGGGCAAGTCCAAGCAGAACCCTTCTCCACCCTCGGTTACATTTAAAGTACCACCCAAACCTGCACAATCAGCTAAGGCTGTTGTGTATGAGTCATTCAAAGGCTCTAGCAGGACGTACCCTTATAATCAGATCACAAGACCTGGTGTTCTAAGACATCCTCCTAAGAGAAACCCTCTGAAGGAGATTGTCTTTGTTGATAAATATGGGAGATTGATAAGGTCTCCTAAGCCTCATAAGGATGACCTATTCCTATGGATCCCTAAAGAACTGCCTTCTGACCCTCCAGGACCCAGTAGGGTACCTATTGCCTGATTTTATTTTCAGGTACACACCAGCTCAGGAGATCAAATAAAAAGCTGATATCAGATGAGAAGATGATCAAATCAGATGAGCTGAGTGTGATGAACAGATCCAAACACAAACATCTACCCAACTAAGGGGAAAGACCTACACTTAGGTGGAAAATCAGCTGAGATTTGTGTAAGGGGGAACATCAGCTGATTGGAGAAAGATCAATCTTCCTTGGGTTTTAATATCATCAAAAAGGGGGAAATTGTTGGGAAATCCCTTATGTTTTGATGACATTAAAACCAGCTGACCTTGGGAAGTCAGCTGGTGTCGGATCGGATCAGACGAGGATGATCAGCTGAGGCTCAGATCAGCTGAGGTCAGACCAGCTGAGATCCAGATCAGCTGAGGTCAGCTGAGGTCAGATCAGCTGAGGTCCAGGTCAGCTGATGTCAGATCAGCTGAGGTCAGACCAGCTGAGGTGCAGAAATCAGACGAGGACAAAATCAGCAGAGGACCACCACCACTAGCTGAGGTCGTATGAAGCTGTTGCATAGAAGATCTATTTATGGGAAGTCAATCATGTCAAGAGGACAAGATCGCAGTAACGGCTAGAAGATTTTCAGAATCATAGGCAATCAAATCAAGTCAATCAGATTGAAGATCAAGCCAAAGATGGAAAGATATCAACCTGGAAATCAAGAATCAATCAATCACTCTGATTGATTGATTACATATTTATAGGAATTTCAAATCCTAGTCAACTCTAACGGCTAGTTTTTGTTACCTATAAATATGAGTACAAGAGAGAAAAATAATAACGATCCTACACACGATTACACTAGCAGATAGGCTACAATATTTTCCTCTGTACACAAACACGTTTACACATTTATTATTCATTTGTAAGACTTTATAGAAGTCGATCAGTTAGTTGCAGTCTTTGCACTAACAAGTTGTAAGAGAGTTTTCTCTCGAAGGTTGTAAGGGAGATTGTAAGTGAGTAAGAGAGCCCCTCAACTCCGAGTTGGATTAAGGAGAGTGGATGTAAGACAGTTGGTCCGAACCACTATAAATCCTGTGTGTTTTTCTTGCTTTATTTAATTGCTCCAACTTGATGCACTAAAGATTAAAAAGGTTTTTCTAATTAAAAAGGATTTAACCAAAAATGTTTCCGCACACTAAGATCACGGCGCACTCAGCTGATTGTAAAGTCAGTTGTTTCAAAACAAGAAGACTCAAAGTCTTCTTTAGGGACCAACAATCTCTTATGAAGTGATGCCTTACATCAATGTGTTTTGATCTAGAGTGTAAAACTGGATTCTGTGTAATAGCAATAGCACTTGTATTGTCACAGAATATAGTTGTTTTTCTTGAATCAATCCCATAGTCTTGTAATTGATATTGCATCCATAAGATTTGTGCACAACAACTTCCAGCAGCAATGTATTCTGCCTCAGCTGTAGAAAGAGCAATTGAATTTTGCTTTTTACTATGCCATGCCACCAATCTTTCACCTAGGAATTGACAAATCCCACTAGTACTCTTCCTATCAATTTTGCAGCCTGCAAAATCTGAGTCAGTGTACCCAATGAGTTCAATTCCTCCTTCTTTAGGATACCATAATCCTAGATTTTGTGTGGATTTGACATACTTGATGATCTTCTTTACAACATTCAAGTGTGATTCCTTAGGATTTACTTGGAATCTAGCACATACACCTACTGCAAACATGATATCAGGTCTGCTAGCTGTAAGGTATAGCAGTGATCCAATTAGTCTCCTATATTTGGTGACATCAACACTTTTGCCATTTTCATCTTTGTCAAGATTCACAGAAGGTGTCATAGGTATATTGGTAGGCCTAGAACTATCCAATCCAATCTCTTTATAAGCTCTTGAGTGTATTTTGCTTGATTGATGAAAATTCCATCTCTCATTTGCATAACTTGTAATCCCAAAAAGAAATTCAGATTTCCCATCATGCTCATTTCAAATTTCTCAGTCATGAGCTTAGAGAATTTTCTGCATAATTCCTCATTGGTTGAGCGAAAGATTATGTCATCAACATAGAGTTGGACAAGCAAAATATCATTCCCATGTTGTAATCTGAATAAGGTTTTGTTAACCATTCCCTTTTTGAATCCATTTTTGATCAGATGATCGCATAGGGTATCATACCATGCTCTTGGTGCTTGCTTAAGTCCATAAAGAGCTTTTCTAAGCCTATAAACCTTATCTTCAGCTGTAGATTCCTCAAATCCTGGTGGTTGTTCAACATACACTTCTTCAGAAAGTAAACCATTTAGAAATACACTCTTTACATCCATTTGATAGACTGTAAAGTTCATATGTGCAGCATAGGCTAGAAAGATTCTTATAGCTTCTAATCTTGCAACTGGGGCAAATGATTCATCAAAATCTATGCCTTCAGATTGACAATAGCCTTGAGCTACTAACCTTGCCTTATTTCTGGTTACAATTCCATCTTCATCAAGTTTGTTCTTGAATACCCACCTAGTTCCAATCACTTTGTGATTCCTAGGTCTTGGAACAAGTTCCCATACTTGATTTCTCTCAAAACCATTCAATTCTTCTTGCATTGCAATAATCCAATTGACATCTTGCAGTGCTTCATGAATATTAGAAGTGTTGGTCCCGAAACGAGTTAGATCAGTGTATGGGGGGGGGATACACTGATGTCAGATTTTTCTGAAAGACTCAGAAAAATGCTCCAACGTACTCAGTCAGGAATCCCTGAAGTACGCAGTATGCTGAATGTCCGCAGGGGCAGCAGGGACGGTTCAGTAACGAGTCAGATAAGCAGAGTAAGAGTAAAGTGCCCGGAGACTCAGTAGAGATAACAAACCTACTGATTGCCCGGAAGCGAGTCAGTTGGACAACTATCTCAGTGAGTCAAAGTACGTGCGGAAAGTGAGCCCTTAGATTCTACTCGTTTTAGTTTCTGAAAACGTTTTCTCTGAGTTGCTTAGTAAATAGGTGGTTAAGGCTGAGTGCACAGTATTCAGATTCAGGATGATTGATTCAGTCCTGAAGTTAAAGCCAATGCAGTATGTTCAGTTTAATATGATGACATTTATGATCCTGAACAAAACAGTAAATCAGCACACAGGGGACTTTTTAACGTGGTTCGGAGA
>JAPKLY010000125.1:461435-495957 GCA_026898435.1 Prunella vulgaris
ATCCGGGGTTTTGGGATCTAATCAAAATACCAAGATTGTCCCAACAAGAAGGTTCAGAAGATGAAAGAAATGTAGAAAACATTGCCTCATGGATTTGTCTTCTGGTTTTTACAGCATCTGATGGGTTTTCAATTACATGCTCAGGGGGGTGATCTTTTAACCAAATCAAATCTGACACAGGTTCTAATCCTTGATCATTGTTTTCTACAACTGTAGATTCACCTACTGCAGACTTATCCAGTCCTTTTGTTGGTGTCTCTACTTCTGTTTGAACATTATCATGGACTAGGTCTTCTACATTCTCTAATGGTGGTAACTCAACAACTATAGTGCCAAAGCCTTTGTTAGTCAAATCTACAGGAGTTTTGATCTCAACATATTGCTGTTGACTTGTAACTGTAGAGTTGTCCTCCTTAGATTCTTCAATAATTTCTTCAGGGGAGCTATGTTGTTTATAAAAAACTACATGATGTGATTCTTCCACAATCAACAATCTCTTGTTATACACTCTAAATGCTTTGCTAACATTAGAATAACCTAGAGAGATACCTTCATCTGACTTTGAATCAAAAGTCTTAAGATATTCTTTCCCATTATTCAGTATGAAGAATTTGCATCCAAAGATGTGTAGGTAAGAGATATTAGGAGTCCTTCCTTTCCATAGCTCATATGGAGTCTTCTTATGATCCTTAACAATCAAGCATCTATTCTGAGTATAGCATGCAGTGCTTGTTGCTTCTGCCCAAAACTTCTTAGGCAACTTTGCTTCAACAATCATTGTTCTTGCAGCTTCCTTGAGTGTTCTATTCTTTCTTTCAGCAACTCCATTTTGTTGTGGGGTTCTAGCTGCAGAGTATTCATGAACAATGCCATAAAGTGAGCAATACTCTTCAATAACTTGATTTGTGAATTTTGTTCCTCTATCTGATCTGATCTTTACAATCTTCAAATTCTTTTCATTCTGAATCCTTCTTAACAGTTCTGGCAACCGCTGTAGAGTTTCACTCTTCTTTCTTAGAAACACAGTCCAAGAAAATCTTTAGTAATCATCTACAACAACCAAAGTATACGTCTTCCCACTTATACTTACTGGTTCTATGGGTCTAAAAAGATCCATATGCAGTAATTCAAGTGTTCTTGAAGTACTTGGGTGTGTTTTACTTTTGAAAGTCTTCTTGATTTGTTTCCCTTTGACCCAAGCATCATATAAGTGTTCCTTCCTGAACTTAGTGTTTGACAAACCTTTTACAAGTTTATTGTTCACAAGTTCAATCATGGTTTTGAAGTTTATGTGATTCATTCTTTTGTGCCATAGCCAACTAACTTCATTGGAACTATTAGCTAGAAAGCAGGTAGTTTCAGCTGCAGAGTTCCACTCCACAATATAAACATTCACTTTTCTAGTTCCTGTCAGTTTAGTTGTTTGGGATTCAACATCTTTGACTATACAAGTATCTTGTGTAAAGTCTACAGTGTAGCCTTTGTCACAAAATTGACTCACACTTAGCAAGTTATGTTTTAAACCATCTACCAAGTAAACATCATTGATCTGAACATTTCCTTTGTGTAGACATCCTGATCCTTTAGCTGTTCCACTGGCATTATCACCAAAAACAACTTTAGGACCTTTATGATCTTTCACATTTTGTAGCAAACTTCTATCTCCAGTCATATGTCTTGCACAACCACTGTCAATGTACCAAATCTCTCTTTTGGTGGTTGTAACATGTCCCTGCAAAATAAAGTGAGTTATTTAGAAATCCAATACTTTGGATTTCCTCCAGTGTTACTCTTTGCAATCCAAGCCTTTTTGGAAGCTGTAGAGTTGTTAATTCTACAGTTCTTGCTTGATCCTCCTCTTTTAGTGCTTGAAGAGGGAGACATATCTGACATATTTCCATTCCAGAATCTATCAAAGTTAAGTCTTCTTTCCATATCCAGTCTATGATAGACTTCTTCTTCTGACTGTAAATTTGATTCTGCAGTTTGTTTCAAAGTTATGTTTTGAAACATATTTGAGACATCTTCTTCAGAATCATTCATGATCTCCTTGATCTTGTGTTGTCTTGTTGATGACAATTCTTTGAATGAATTCAAGAATTTCAAATCTTCTCAATGTAGAGTTGAGTCTACAGTTTCTTTAGGGGTTGTTTCTTTGATGAACTTTCTCTCAGGTCTTGGAATTGACTTTTGCAAGTATTTCATCCAGACACTGGGGTTATATCCTATTCCAGTCAAATCCTTTGAGTGCCTTTGCTCAGACAGCATCTTCTTCAATTGTTTGGATGATTTTCCAAAGCAATCTAGCTTCTTTTGATAATAAGCATTGTGTTCTTCAAGTTCAGCTATCATCATTTCTTGACATCTGATTGTTTCCTTCAATTCAGCACAATTTGCAGCTCTACAACTTGATTCATTGAAAAGTTCTTCATTGTCTTCTTTCAGACAGCTGTAACCTTCCTTAAGTTCTTGTAGAATCTGCAGTTGTTTATCAGCATCTTCCACTCCAGCTAACAAAGCTTTCATTTGTTCTCCTCTAATATGACTATCTCTTCTAAGATCTTCATTTTCCTTTTGTAGTCTTTGGATTGCACTTAGCATATTACTGGAAGAATCCTTTTCTGTAATATAACTTGATGATGATGAGCATACCTCTTCATCTTTAGCCATAAGACAGATCATAGCTTCTTCATCTGAATCTGTAGAGTCAGAGTCTTCTAAATCTACAGTTGACTTTTGAGAAGAAGAGGGACAGTCTTCCTGGTTTTTATCAAACTCAGAAAGTAGTGCTCTAATTCTCTCGTTGTCAAACTTTTTCTTTCTATCTTTTCTGAGTCTCTTTTCTTCATCAATGTACTTCTCAGCTTTGGGATAGGGACAATCCTTGATGTAATGTCCTGGTTTTCTGCAGTTATAGCACAAGTAAGTTGAGTTAGGTGCTGTAGATTTCACCTTACCATCTTCCTTTGGTTTGAACTGCTTCTTTTTGGTCCATTTGCCAAATTTCTTGAGCTGCTTTATGAAAAGTGCAAAGTCTTCATCATCAGAACTTGTAGCTGTAGGGTTGTCAGCCACTAGAGCTGTAACCTTACTGCTGTCAGGTTCTTTTCTCCTGCTTATGTCAAACTCATAAGCTTTGAGGTCTGAAAAGAGTTCAAAGGTGGATATCTTAGATAAATCATTTGATTCTCTCATAGCAATGACCTTCATGTCCCATTCAGAAGGCAAGTCTCTGAGAACTTTCGTGTTCATTTCTCTATGTGAGTACTGTTTACCAAGTGAGTCTAGCTCATTGAGGATTTCAATGAATCTTGATTCAAACTTTTCAAGAGTTTCACCAGATTTCATCTTGAAGTTCTCAAACTTTTGAACTGCTATCATGAGTTTGTTTTCCTTGATTTGTCCAATTCCTTCACAAATCATTTCCAACTTTTCCCATATATCTTTTGCAGTTTTGCAGTTTTTGATCTTGCTAAACACAATTTTATCAAGTGAATGATAAATAGTGTTCTTTGCAACATTGTCTAGGTTGGACCTTTTCTTGTCATCCTCAGTCCATTCCCTTCAGGGTTTGGGGATAATCTGAGCTAGTCCAGCTGCAGTGTTGACCTTCACAATAGGTATATGACCATCCTCTATGATAGACCACATCTCATCATTGATTGCAGACAAATGTGCTTGCATTCTAATTTTCCATTCATCATAGTCCTCAGCAGAGAACATTGGAACTTTGAATTTCACCATCTTGGGAGTCATTTAAGTATGCAGGTGTGTTTTTCAAAACCAAAAAGGATCTAGCTAGGTACTGATCAAAGCAGTGGCAAGCCAACTGCTCTGATACCACTTGTTGGTCCCTTAAAGTGGTCAAGGTCTAGAGGGGGGGGGGGGGGGTGAATAGACCTTGAGTCCAAAAATAGATTTTTCAAAATTTTCAAAAGGATGGATTCTAGAACCTTACAGTAGCCTTTTTGAAGTTTAAACACATTGTTTTGCATACATCAAAATCTAAAACAAGGTACTAACAAAGAGCTTTTTAATTTTTTTAGAAAAAATAGATGACACATCATAATCTTTTAGAAAAATATGTAAGTTACATGATTAAAATTAAAATTTGATAGTCAGTAGAACAAAAATCAAATATGGTAAAGTTATAGAATAGAAAAATAATTTTCCTTCTTTTAAATACAGAGAAACAAAAACAGCAAGGATATTTTTCTGATATAACTGAAGCAATTAAAGATAAATGTTCAGATATTCTTACATTTTTTAATTACTCAATTTAGGTTATGATATGATTAATTTAGAGTTATTTTGATTTTTAATCAAGTTGCCCGGATGATTTAAATTAATTAACAAATTTATTGATGTGACTGACATGATGTTTTGGAGTTGATGAGATTATCAAACACTCAAATTTTTCTAGGTACATTTATACATACATAATATTTGTAGTGTTGGTTTTAATGAAAAAATTATTTAATAGTATTTTTTTTGGTGGAATTGGCTCACCCGGCACGTGAGTAAAACGACGTTTTATGTTATTTTTGGCGACTTGAGACTATTTTTATTATATTTGAATTGTTATGGGACTAAATTCAAACATTACATAATTATGAGAACAAATAAAAAAAAGGAAAAAGTTATGAGACGATTTTGGTATTAATATATCCCATTTATTGATGTTTTTTTATTGAAGGTATTTTAATTTATTGTTCAAGGATATATTGAAAAGAATTAACAGCAATTTAAATTACAGATTTTCTTTGAGATTGCATTTTACTTAAACTTTTAAATTTTGTTAAAAAAATTGATTTTTTTTTTTACAATTAAAACTTAAGGGGTAAATTTGTGCCTAAGTGGCAATGACCCACAAAAAATTTATATTACTGTGGTAAGAAATTTAAAAACTGAATTGCAATTTAAATCACTCTCTTTGTTAAAATTGCATTTTGATCTATAATTTTATAATTGTTTTATAAAAAGGGAAAAGTACAAAATGGTTTAACAAATTGACAAAAATTACATATTGGTCCCGTGCAAAAAAAAAAAAAAAAACTACCGTGCAATTTCTTGAACCAATATGTAAGCAACCCTTATAAAAAACTCCAATTTAATTTTTGGTAATTAAGACTTTCATGCAGATTTGCCACTGCCCATTGCCTGCATGGCGTCCCATGGGAAGGACCCACAAAAATTTAATTTACGTGACAAGACTTAAAATTTTAAAATTTCAAATTCAAAATAATTTCACAAAACCATATGTTTCTATTTCTTTACACAGCGTGAACAATCACTGATTTGAGTCACGCCAGGAGGTGAAATGTCAAGTACGTAGTTCATATTATTCACCTGATTCGATTGTGAAGCATTGTGGTCATGGTGTTGAGGCAATAAGATTTGTGTTCATGACAAATGATAATGCAACTAGATATATTTTTAGGTATCCATTTACTGTAATTCTCCTAGTTTCTTCCACTTTCAACTGAAGATGAGAAAAAAAACAACATTAAGAGCTGTGCTTCTTTCTTCAACTGTAGCGTGATACCTATCAAACTTGCTAGAATTGATGAAATACCTTTTTTTTAAGGAAAATTGTGTAGCTGGTTTCTTCTAATTCTGTTAATAATGATGATACAAATGAGAATGATGTTTAGTTTGGCCTTTATGGAAGTATAGTAAAGCAAATGGAAATCGGCAAAAGGGGGTGGGAATATAAAATTTAAGTGTGCATATTGCAATGTGGTGTATAAGTAGGAGGTCAAATTCAAGAATTTGAAATCACTTATTGAAATATTCTGGGATGAAAATTACCATATGCCCAAATCCATTGTTGCTGATGTACTTGATATGCAAGAAATTGAATGCAGAGCAGCAAGCATAAAAGATACTCCCCCGTCTCGATATAAGTTGTTGTTGTGAAATCAATCGGAACTGAATCGAGCTCAATAGGACTTGAAGTTTTCAGAGCAATTGGAAGAACTTGCCGGATGAACACACTCAACAGAAATAATCAGGAAATCAAAAGAACAAGCAATTTACGTGGTTCGATCAAATTGATCTACGTCCACGGATGGGGTTGGCTCACTTCACTAAATGATGAAATAATGTTTACAGATTACAAGCTTTCTCTCTCTAAGATTTAGAATTGAAGCACTCTCTAAAAAAACTGGAATGAATACATATTTATAGATCAGACCCTTAACCACCTTTGAGCTCTTAACCAGTCAACGAGATTCGTATGGTTATAACCGCCTTGAATAACTGTCCGGCGTCCAATGAGATTGCTCCGCCAGCTGCCCAAATAACCGACTTTATCACTCTGGTGAAGTCGCCTTTGTCATACTCTGTTTCTCAACTTTCTTAACTGTCCAATGAGATTGCTCCGCCAGCTGCCCAAATGATAATCCGACTTTATCACTCTGTTTTCTTAACTGTCATCCTGAGTGGTCCTGACATCCTGAGTCAGGAGTGTCAGGACCAGAACACTCCTGACTCAGGATCAAGTCTTCGCTCAGGCTCAGGATGCTTTCCTCAGGAATATTCCTCCGGATCCAATTCTCAGGATCAGGATTCCTGACTATTCTTCAGTACTCAAACTCAGCTTATCTTTACACTTAACAATTCTCCACCTTAAAGTAAGTGAGTTTCCCCCCATTCCACACTCCACCTCAGGACCTAGCTCATGGTACATCCCATGACTGCAGCTTGATCAGCTCCAAGAAATATCTGAATTTGGAAATAGGTAAGACCTTAGTCAGCATATCCGCAGCATTGTCCTCAGTGGAAACCTTCTGCACTGAAATCACTTTATTTTCCACTACATCTCTCACAAACTGAAGTCTGACATCAATATGCTTTGACCTTTCATGAAAGACCTGATGCTTAACCAAATGAATTGTGCTCTGATTATCACATTGAACTGCAACTTCCTTTTGTCTGATTCCAAATTCTTTAATCATACCCTTGAGCCACATCGCTTCCTTCACTGCTTCAGTCATCGCAATATACTCAGCCTCAGTAGTTGAGAGTGCCACTACTGACTGGAGTACTGCTCTCCAGCTGATTGCTGTACCGTATAATGTGAACACATATCCTGATAAGGATTTCCTCGTATCAATGCTTCCAGCATAATCTGAGTCCACATATCCCTGAAGTGGTTGAGTGCCATCCTTAGTCTTCTCGAAGAGTAACCCCAGATTCTCAGTTCCCTTTAAGTATCTCATGATCCGCTTAAAAGCCTCCCAGTGTGTCTTTCCCGGATTTGCCATAAATCTACTGACCACACTGACTTAATGTGCTAAATCTGGCCTGCTGCACACCATAGCATACATTATGCTACCTATCCCATTTGAGTAAGGGATTTTACTCATGTGTGCCTTCTCTTCTTCTGACTCCGGACACTGACCTGATGTCAGTTTGAACTGTTGACCAAGGGGTGTAGATACAACTCTAGCTTCATGCATGTTGAACCTCCTGAGTATCTTCAGGATGTAATCCTTCTGAGTTAAGAACAAGCTCCCTTTGTGCTTATCTCTGATAATTTCCATGCCCAGTATCCTCTCCGCACTGCCCAAATCCTTCATGTCAAAAGTGCTACTCAGTTTTACCTTCAATCTCTGAATTCTTTCAGGACTCTTGATTGCAACCAACATGTCATCCACATAGATCAGCAGATATGTGAGTACTTCCTTCCGTTGTTTTTCAAGATAGACACAACTATCATACCTGCATCTTGTAAAGCCTATGAAGATCATAAAACTATCAAACTTCTTATACCATTGCCTAGGACTTTGTTTCAGTCCATACAATGATTTCTTCAGTAAACACACCTTCTCCTGATTTCCTGGTAGAATAAAACCTTCAGGTTGTTGCATGTGTATTGTTTCTTCCAGATCTCCGTGTAGAAAGGCTGTCTTGACATCTAACTGCTGAAGCTCCAGATCCTCCTGAGCAACCTTTGATAATAAAATTCGTATTGAGCAATATTTTACAACAGGTGAGAATACCTCATTGAAATCTATCCCCTCTCTCTGAGTGAATCCTCTGGCCACCAGTCTTGCCTTGTATCTCAGCTTCTTTTTTCCTCCTGACCCCATTTCAGATTTCTTCTTGAAGATCCACTTGGAATTGACTACCTTCTGTCCCTGAACTCTGTTTACTAAGGTCCAAGTGTTGTTCTTTTCTAATGAATGAAGTTCCTCAGTCATTGTCAATATCCATCTCTCTTTGTCTTTGCCTGACACAGCTTCAGCATAACTCTGTGGTTCCTGATGCTCAATTTCTTCAGCAGTTATCGGGGCATAGGATACCATGTCAGCCTGACCGAATCTAGTCGGAGGGTGTATGCTTCTCCTGTGTCTGTCTCTTGCTAGACTATAATTCCTGTGATCTTGGCCTTCAGTATCTGAAATTGAATGTGTTGGGACAATCTGAGTATTTTGATTAGATCCCAAAACCCCTGATGAATCTGCCTAAGTACAGCTGTTCAGGATAAAATAGTTCAGGATAGTTAGGTTAGAAATTCAGTACAGGAGGCACTTGCTGAAGACTGAAGAATATTGGAGTCGACCCAATTTACTGAAGTCTGAAGTATAATCCATCCTGAAGGAGTCTGTCAGTCTTGCTGAAGATTGCCTGGGTCTGAAGCTGAAGATCGAAGCCTGATGATCCGTCCTGAAGTCAATCCTGAAGTACCATTGGCTGATGTTTCTACTGAGTACACTAAGCATACTCAGGACAGATCTTAGTCAGTGAAAAGTAAGTGTAATCTATCAGGCTGTGCTGAATGCACTGAAGACCTGACTTAGGCCTTGGTTCTATTTATCTGAACCATGTAAGTCCAAAGCAAAAAGGTTACACATACTGGGCTGAATAATCTATCAGGCTGTGCTGAAGACACATAAGACCTGACTCGGGCAGTAGTTCAGATCACCTGAATCATGTAAGTCCAAGGCAAAAAGGTTATTTATGCTATGGGACAAGAGACAAAGAGAATGTCAGTAAGACTCCAATGAAGACAAACATTAAGACAGAGTTATTAACAAGAGACTCAGAGTATTGAATGTACAAGAGACTCAGAGACTCAAAGACTCAGAGTATTGTATGTACGGAGTCTGCGCAGCATTTAATGCGGCATTTAATGCGTCTCAAAGTTGCAGGCGATGGGACAGACTTGCCAGAATAAGCATGGCGGTTAGGTCAAACAGTATTTCTAGCCTGCAACCACCCCAAAATAGGAAAGATTTGATTTGATCTCCTCCAACGGATATATTTTGAATCTTGCCTATAAATATGGAGAACCTTGCACCCATTCAAGGTTAACGGGAAATTTCCAAGAGAAAACTCTCAAGAATCCAAGCTCTCAAAGCATACTATAAGCAACACTCTACAATTAAATTTCCCTAGTGTTGTAGTAGGATTCACTCTGTATTTACTTAGATCGATAGATCTAATATTTAGCATTGTTTTGTATTGCTAGAGCTATCTCAGTTGGAAACCAGAATACCAAACCACTCAGGGTGTGAGATTGGTTGGTTAGAAGGACTGGGACTTGTAAAACACCCAGGGGTCAGTTCCTAAGAGAGAAAGTTGGCTACTCGTGTCCCTTGGCACGTAAAACCAAGCACCTATCCTCAGGGTTTTGAGGATAGCTTCCTGTTAAATCAGGCCGTGGACGTAGGAGTTGGTTATCTCCGAACCACATTAAAAAGTCCCCTGTGTGCTGATTTACATACTTGTTCAGGATCATAACTGTCATCATAATAAACTGAACATTCTGCATTGTTTTATCCTCAGGACTGAATCAATCATCCTGAATCTTAATACGGTGCACTCAGCCCTAACCACCAGTTTACTAAGCAATTCAGAGAAAATGCTTTCAGAAACTAAAACGAGTAGAATCTAAGGGCTCACTTTTCACACGTACTCTTGCTGACTGAGATAGTAGTCCAACTGACTCGCTTCCAAGCAGTCAGTAGGTTTGTTATCTCTACTGAGCTTCCGAACACTTTACTTGCACTCAGCTTATCTGACTCGTTACTGAACTGTCCCTGCTGTCCCTGTGGACCTTCAGCATACTGAGTAATTCAGGAAATCCTGACTGAGAGTGTAAGAGCATTTTTCTGAGTCTTTCAGAAAAATTTGATATCAGTGTATTCCCCCCCATACACTGATTGTACTCATTTCGGGACCAACAAGTGGTATCAGAGCGGTGGTTCAAAAGACCACTGACTTTGTTTACCAACAGTTTCTGAGGAGAAACTTTTGGTGGTCTACTGAATAGATCTCATTTCTGAAAACTGCATATCATGGCATCCGGTTCTAAACGTCTCGAAGGCAATCTTCCTAAATTCTCTATTGACAATTATGACTATTAGAAATTCAGGGTACTCGCACATCTCTATTCCATCCATGATCAGATGCCTCTGGTGATTGAGCAGGGTCCGATCAAGTTTATGAGGAATCTTCAGACGACCTGGCCTGTTACTGGCAATGTTCCTGTTCCAGTCGCCGGAGATGAAGAAGTGGAGAGGTCCGTGCTTAATTCTGATCAAATTAAGCAAATCGGACTGGATAATGTTGCCAAAAACATTATACTCCACACCGTTTCTTACGAGAATTCGGTCAGGCTCATGCATCTGAGGACTGCAAAGGAGATCTGGGATGCTCTGAGGGAGATGAGTGAGGGATCAGAAAAGATCAAGGAGAACAAGAGAGATCTTGCTATCAGGAAGTTTGAGGCCTTCCGGATGATAGAAGGAGAATCCATCGATCAGATGGAAGCTCGGTTCATTAAGATGATGAACGAGCTAGCAACCCTTGGGAAGGAGTTTCCCAAGAGGGAGATGTCTTCTAAAATCCTGAACTCTCTCCCTGAAAGATGGGACACATGAGTGATCTTATTGAAGAACACTCAGGATCTTACCAACATTACTCACTCTTACCTATTCTCAGAGTTAAAGGCTCTGGAATTCGACCTCGATAAGAGGAAGAAGAAGGGTATTGTCAGTGAGGAAGTTAGTGAGGAGAAGACTCCTGAAAAGGAAAAGAGCGTGGCTCTTAAAGCTACTCCTGAGCCTGAGGCTGGATCTGGCTCTAAGTCTCTGAAGGACATGAACAAGGATGAGCTAGCCTTGGAGTACAGCCTGATGGCGCGGCGTTTCGAGAAACTAAACTCTCGATTCAGAAGGTATAAGAAATTTTATACTGACATCCGTGATCGCAGGTACTCCAGCCTCAGGAGATCGAGTCCCCGAAGATAAGAAAGGAGGGGTTCAGATTCCAGGAGGGATCGTAACGAGCCTGAGCGACGAAGAGATGAGAAGAGGAGAGATGATGAGCCCAGAAGATCCAGCTCCAAACCTGAACGATCATCAGGGAGCAGGAGGGAGTCATCAGATAAAAGGTACACTGACAAAAAGTTTGCTTCTGATGTAGATCAGTGCTACCACTGCAAGAAGACCAGACATTATCAGTATGATTGTCTGGAGCTCAGTGCTCGTGAGCAAGAGGATCGGAGAGCCAAGAGAGAGCTCAGGGCATCAGACCGGAGAGCATTGCTTGCTGAGGACTCCTCAGATTCAGATGGCCCAGGACGCCAACTCTTCTCTGATGAGGAGTATGATGACCTCTGCCTGATGGCAGATGATGAGGTATGTTCTTCTGCCTCTTCTCCTGATCAGGCACCTGAGCTTAGCTCAGATTCAGCAGGAGAACTCGACCTTCAGCTCGCCCTAGAGCAATTGATGGTTGACTTCTCAAGGCTGCATGAGACTCATACTCACACAGTGGATGTGAATGCGCAACTGAGTGGAGAGAACGATCGGCTAACTGAGTCTCTCAGAGTAAGAGATACTGAGGAAGCCCTCAGATTAGTACATCTTCAGGAAGAGCTGCTTCATGCTCGGAACAAGCATGATGAAGCTCCACTGGAGGTAGAAAGACTGAAAGGTGTAATCAGCTCGCTGATTGAGAATCGTGATACTGATCTGTTCCTTGCTCAGGAACAACTGATGATTGAGCGAATTGCTCTTAGAGTGATGTTCAAAACTGAGTGGCAAGCTCGCCTTTGTGCTGAGCAAACTACTTGGGATCTTGAGCTGATCTTAAAAGAGAAAGCTCATGAAGAGTTAGTGCTTCAGTACACCACTGAAATTGAGGCCCTGAAAGAAACAAATGGGCATCTTGAGGTTAAGCTGAAGAAGTTATACACATCCACCCTAGTGGTTGATGAGTTAACAAGTTTCTCTCAACTGACTGATGGTGCTAAAGCTGGGTTAGGCTATGATGCCTCAAAAGACCCAAAGGGCAAGAAAAAGAGAGGTGCTTCAGGAAGCAACTCTCAGAAGAAGTTTGTCCCTGCCCTAACTGATGACAAGAGCTTAAGTGTTGCTCGTCAGGACAAAGGCAAATGGAAGGAGAAAATGCCTGCTGAACCTGTCAGGCAAAGGACTGAGGAACCAAGGCCAAAACCTAAGGGAAAGGCCAAGGCTTTTCATCCTGAGTCAAGGAAGACAGATCAAGGGAACTCCAAGGCCCAGCCTAGGAATCCTCAATTTGGGAAGAACTCTGCTCCTAGCACTTCTTAGGCCCAGCCTAGAAATGCTCAGAGCGGAAGGAACTCAGGACAGAGGAGGCCTCAGGCAAAGCCGAGGGCTACTAAGGTCCAGACTCCTCAGACAGGCCACAGAGCCCATCAGGAGCGTCCTAATCCTCAAAGGAGAAGGACAAACCAGGTGGTCTCTGAAAGGCAACAGAGACCTGACTCCGGTAACACTCAGGCCAGACCTCAAGTGCCAAGAGGTCAGGCTCGAGCCGCTCCTTCTCGGGATAAAACTCAGCCCAATGCACCCAGGCCAAGGAGGAACAGGAGGCCCACCCCCAGGAATCAATATAGGGCTTCTGAACCTCAGGCTGACACCCATACACCCTCAACTTCCCAGGCACAAAGGAAGAAGACTGTGTATGTTGATGTTTCAGGGAGACAGGTTTACACTTCCGATGCTATCAGAATTGTTAAACAAATCTGGATCCCGAAGGGTATGGCTGACTCAGTAGGACCCAATACGAGATGGGTACCTGAGGCCTGATTCTTTTCAGGTCGCTGCGGGCTACAAGAAGAGGAAGGAGGATCTGATGAAGGACTGGTACTTGGACTCAGGATGTTCCAGGCACATGACTGGATTTCGTGATCTCCTTCAGGATTATGTGGCTCAGGAAGGCCCGCAGGTAACCTTTGGTGATAACTCTAAGGGTTTCACCAGAGGATTCGGAACCCTTGTTATTGGCTCTGTCCGTGTACTGAATGTATCATATGTTGAGGGACTGAGACATAACTTACTCTCGGTCAGTCAGTTTTGTGACCGAGGATATAGTGTAGAATTTACATCTAACATGTGTCTTGTGAAGGACAAATCTACACTACAGGTTCTGATTACAGGTATCAGGAGGGGCAATGTATATTTTGCTGATTTCAAGAGCAGTCCTCCTGAAACTTGTTTGGTTGCTAAGAGCTCCTCTGAGTTCAGTTGGCTTTGGCATAAACGCCTGAGTCACTTAAACTTCAAGATTATTAACAAAATTTCTAGACTCTCACTTGTAGATGGTCTACCCAATGAAGTTTTTAGCAAAGACCATGTGTGCGGAGCATGTCAGGAAGGCAAGCAAACCAAAGCTTCATTCAAAGTGAAAGAAACCTTCTCAACTGACAAAGTGCTTCAGCTTCTGCACATGAATCTCTTTGGTCCAGTTACTCCTGGCAGCATAAATGGTAGGAAATATACCCTTGTTGTTGTTGATGATTATTCCAGATATACATGGGTTATTTTCTTGCTGAACAAAAAGGAGACTCAGGAAGAGCTTCCAGAGTTACTCAAGCAATTGAGCACTGAACAGGGTCAGAGCATAGTCAGGATCCGATCAGATCGAGGAACTGAGTTTATAAACTCTATTATAACTGACTTTTGTACTAATCATGGTATAGCTCATGAGACTTCTGCAGCTAGAACCCCTCAGCAGAATGGGGTAGCTGAAAGAAGAAATCGGACCCTGAAGGAAGCTGCCAGGACCATGTTGGCTGAGTCAGGATTGCCCAAGAAGTACTGGGCTGAAGCAATCAACACTGCTTGCTACACTCAGAACCGATCTATGCTGAACAAACAACATGCTCAGACACCTTAAAAACTTGAAACAAGAGGAAGCCTCGCATCTCTTATTTCCATATCTTTGGGTGTAAGTGTTTCATCCTGAACAATGGGAAAGACCAGCTGAAAGCCTTTGATAGCAAATCTGATGAGGGAGTCTTCTTAGGATACTCCTCAGTCAGTAAAGCCTTCAGGGTGTATAACTGTCGGACCCTTTGTGTGGAGGAAATACCTCATGTTGTGTTTGATGAGATTGCATCAGTGCATAGGAAACAGGTTCCGAATCCTGACACTGAGGGGGTTATCAAGAGGATAACAAGACTGAGTCTGAAAAGTCATGAATTCAAGATCAAGCTTGTCAGTGCTCCCAAGGGATGGGATGATGATGATGATGATGATGATCAGGATGGACCTCAGGCCAACGCTCAGCTAGCCCCAGCCTCAGAGAATGTTGAGTCTCAGACGGAGGCACAGACTCAACCTGAGGTACGTACTGTCGGTGATGATGCTTCTGCACCTGAGACAGTTACTGAGTCCAACACTGTAGGGGAAAACAATGTCTCTGATATTGGCCAACCCTCAGGAAATGACTCAGTATCCCCTGTTCTTGCTCGTTCCTGTTCTCTGCCTGTTATTGTCGAGACTAATGTTTCAGGATCAGGCGAGGGAACGTCAGCAGCTCCCAGTACACCCGTCAGCAGGAGGCGGTGGCTAGATGATCACTCATTGGCTGATATCATTGGTGATATCAATGAGGGGGTCAGGACTAGGTTGTCCTTTGGTGAGAGCGCTATGTTTTGCTGCTTCCTGAGTGATCAGGAACCTAAGAGCATAGAAGAAGCTCTTGCTGATCCCAACTGGATCCTAGCCATGCAGGATGAGCTCAATCAGTTTGAGCGGAATCAGGTTTGGGAGTTAGTTGAGAGACCTAGGCGTCAACATGTCATTGGCACCAAGTGGGTCTTTAAGAACAAGAGGGATGAGAAGAATGTTGTGGTCAGGAATAAGGCCAGATTGGTAGCAAATGGTTACTCTCAGGCCGAAGGAATCGACTATGATGAGACCTTTGCTCCGGTCGCAAGGTTGGAAGCAATCAGGTTGTTTCTGGCATAAACAACATTCAAGAAATTCAAAGTGTATCAGATGGATGTAAAGAGTGCTTTTCTGAATGGTGTACTAAATGAGGAGGTCTATGTGGAACAACCTCCAGGTTTCGAAATTGGAAATAAGGTATATCACCTGAAGAAAGCTCTTTATGGCCTGAAGCAAACTCCGAGAGCTTGGTATGATACATTATCCCAATTCCTGATAGACCACGGGTTCATAAAAGGAACAGTGGACATGACCCTCTTCCGGATATACGAAGGGGAGGACATTCTCTTGGTTCAGATTTATGTGGATGACATAATTTTTGGATCTCCTAATCTGAAGCTTTGTGAGAAATTCTCCAAGCTGATGACTGGGAAATTTGAGATGTCGATGATGGGAGAAATGAATTTCTTTATGGGTCTCCAAGTCAGGCAAACTGACTCCGGAATCTTCATAAATCAGTCCAAATATGCGAGGGACTTGATTCAGAAATTCGGAGTTCAGTCCAGCAAAGTCTCACGTATTCCCATACACACAAATGAGAAGCTGGATCCTGACAAAGAAGGAGTCTCAGTAAATCAGACTGAATATAGGGTACTGATAGGATCCTTATTGTATCTGACTGCTAGTCGTCCTGACATCACTTATGCAGTTGGAGTTTGTGCAAGGTATCAGTCTGATCCAAAGAAAAGTCATCTAGAGAGTGCCAAAAAGATACTGAAATACCTGAGAGGTACAGTAAATCTAAGACTTTGGTATCCCTCTGATGACAACCTAGAACTGACTGGCTATTCAGATGCAGATTATGGAGGCTGTAGGCTTGATAGGAAATCAACTACAGGCACATGTCAGTTTCTAGGGAGTTAGCTGATCTCTTGGTTTTCTAAGAAGCAAACCAGTGTTGCAACGTCTACTACTGAGGCTGAGTATATGGCGGCAGACAGTTGTTGTTCTCAGATCCTTTGGCTAAAACAACAACTGAGAGACTACCAAGTTGAGGCCACTGAAGTCCCAATTTATTGTGACAATAATAGTGCCATTGCCATATCCCAAAACCCAGTCTTACACACAAGGTGTAAGCATGTAGACATCAGGCATCACTTTATCAGAGATCATGTTGAAAAGAAGGACATCAGGATGGAGAGAGTTCCTACTGATAAGCAGAGAGCTGACATACTGACTAAGGCTTTGCCTGAAACCAGATTTGTTGAGCTATCAGTAGAATTAGGACTCCTTGACCCAGGCTTAGGAGATTCAATCTGAATCTCTGATCAGAATGCTCAAGGTCAGGGGGAATGACTAATATGGACTCAGGATGAAGAAATCTCAGAGAGATTGTGAATGGTTGTAGGGGGAACATTCAATATGAAAAGGATGATCAGTATAGACTGACTAAGATTCAGGACACTGAACTCAGGGCTTGTCATCCTGATAGGTCACTTGTGGTATCAGTCAGAATACAAATCTGACTGACTGGTATGTATCCTGATTTTTATCTAGTCATCAGATCTTGCGTGCATCATCCTTGATACTGTTTGCTGTATTGTCAAATCAATTTAATTTGTCATTTAATCCCAGCCATTCATTTAATATTCGGTTATTATTTAATACAATGTATTTGAATTAAATACGGACATGCTCTAATGTGCATTTAATGCACTGTGGGCGGGAACAATTTTCGATAAAGTTTGACCAATCACTTTTGAAAACTGAAAAGGCTTCATGCATTTCACTTTTTAATCTTGACCATTGAATCTCATAAGTCATTATTTTCTGAGCCATCTGATTAAAACTGAAATTTAGTATAAATAAGGGAAGTGCTCGTCATTGCAACCTTTGTGCACCCAAATCTTTTCCTAATATATTTTCTCTGAAACTCGATTTTCTTCAAAATCTCCAACTTAATCCATGGCGTCTCCTTCGGTGGACTCATTCTTTGGGAATGTCTTCCATCTCAGGAATGAGATCCACTACGAGCCCTTTGGGGATTTTTCTTCTAACCACCCCGATATCTTGCCTGTGCAAGAATTATATGAAAATGCAGGTCTTCTGCAGTTTATCACAGCAAGACCCCAGAGACTCCATCCCAGACTTGTTGTTGCTTTCTACCTCAAGATGGCGCAGAACAAGGATTCCCAGGAGTGGGAGACTTGCATTCCATTGTCTTCTTGTGTGAAGGGGAAGGATGGAGAAGAGAAAATGACCAGGAGGTGGGTCACTCTCAACATCAGGGAGAAGATTAAGGAGGTTTTTAATCTTCCCCGCTCTGGACGAAGCCCGGTTGATTACGGGTTTGGGAACGAGAAGGATTTTCTTCAGCCTCTCTGTGATGGAGATGTCGTCCTGAGGTCGGGTCTCAACAAATCAGTCCTGAGGACTGAGAATCGTCAGTTCTTCGACCTGACAAGTCAGGGAGTGATGGGGATTGCCGGAGGATTGGAGCAGATCTCCAGACCGAAGCTTTATACGATGATGGCAATCTCTGACGCATCAGTGCACAATTTTCACTGGGAGGATTACTTCCTCCAATTACTGGTAGCTGAGACCAGCAAAATCAAGTATTCGCCAAAGGGTCAGGCGACGTTCGAGGCCAAAATGCACTTTGGCACCAAGATCTCACTGATTTTGGAAACCCTGGATCTCGGGGACATTGATCAGGCCCAGTCGCTCAAGATTCCAGCGAAGATTGATCTCTTCAGGGCTTACTTCGGTGATGCTGGCGCAAAGAGGAGACCGAAAACTCTGAAGAAGAAGGCTCACGCTGGCACGACTGGAGGAGTCAAGGCTCAGGCGAGCAAATCTTCAGAGATTTCTATTCAGAAACCAGCGGAGGACAAACCCAAGCCTTCTAGACCCAAGCAACAGAAACTGGAATTTCTTTATTCAGGGTCAGCAGAACGAGAGAAGAAGCTCGTGGAAGAGAGAGTTGCTGAAGAAGCTGTTCAGCATGCAACTCCGGAGAAGGAACCGGCTCAGGCCGCTCTTGACATTGCTCCCATTACTTCTATTCCGGACGTTGCATCCCCTGATCCTGATCAACTGATTCTCAACATCGCCTCAACCTATCAGAGTTTGGAGAAGGACCAGGATGAACCTGCTCAGGAAGGAGGAGTTGAGCAGGAGGCTGCTGAACCAGTTTAGGTTGTAGCCCCATGGCCATTCCCTGTGCCTGATGAGAACACATTGCCTGATTTCGAGATTGTGGCAAGGGGAACTGCTGTGGATATGGTGGAGAGGAGGTTTCCTGACCTCTCAGACGCTCAGAAGGAGGCAGTTGTGCAACTTCGCACTTACGCCATGATCAGGAATGCCACTTGGCCTGAATTGAGTCAGCTCGGGGAGTTGAGAGGATGGGAGAAAATGGCTGAAACTGAAGCTGCTCTCTTTGATCACTTCAACGTGAATTCTTTACATCACCTGATCAAGATGGTAGACTTCATCAGAACTGTTAGACGCATCTACCCCGAGCTAGAGCCTGAAAGAGTTGAGGAGGAGAAGGAAGAGGAGAAGGAAGAGATTGTGATTGCTGAAGACATTCAGCAAGGTGGCACTGAAGGAGTCAGTGCACCGGCCGATGATGCACCCCTTAGACTCGGGACTGCGGAGGCTTCAGGAGAGGGTCGAACAGGTCTTATCAGAGTTAGAGGAAACTGGATCACCCCAGCAGCTATGTTTACTGAGAATTCCTCACGAGCGCTTGCCAATTGTCACAGAAGGTTAAATCTTGTTGAGCGAAAGGCAAGTAGGGTTTATTCAAATTCTGAAACTCTGAATAAGAAAATGAAAAGGCTGGATAAAGACCTGAATGAAATGGCCACTGATATACATGCCGCAATAGACCTTCTCGATGAAGTTCGGACTGGACTCACAGTAGACCTCACTGTTATCTCTGAGCAAGCCAAGGGGGCCATTCAAAACTGCAATCAAATGGTCTCCAATATGCAAACTCAACAGGAGAATAAGCTTGCCACTTTTCTTGATCAACAATTGTCTGAGAAAGTTGATCAACTGGTTGATGAAAAGCTGGCTAAGCTTCGAGCTGAACTGAAGGAGGAGTTGCTGAATGAGATGTCTGAACAAGAGAAAAGGGAAATTGATTCTGCCCTGAACAATCGGATGATGAGCTTTGAAGGACGGCTAAAAGCTGAGCATAATTCAGTCGTCGACAAGCTAAGTGTTGGCCTGAGAGGAACGGCCGGGGAGATTGGGCATATTCAGGCTAAGCAGACTGAGATGGACAGTCAGTTTGCATTATTGGCGGAGTCAGTAAACGAGGTTGTCAAGCGAATCAATGACGATGATGCAAAAAAGGGGGAAGAAGGGAAGAAGCAAATTGCTACCACTGGTAAAGCTAAGAAGAAAATCTTCCCCCTGAACTGAAAGCTGCTGAAAGGAAGAGGACTAGATCCGCAGCTGCCATTGAAGCTGCTGAAGGTTCAGATCCGAAGAGATTAAGGCCCTCTGAAGATCCTGCTTTGGAACCTTTGTATAAGGAGATGGAGGAACAAATGCAACCTGGGTTGACCACTCAGAAGAAAATGGTGATGACTGGAGCAGAAAAGATAGCGAAGATGAAGGAGATTTCTCTCCTCAGTCAGATTCAACGCTTGAAAGAGTCCAATGAGTGTCTGACTTCGCAGGTTCAGAAGAAGAAATCTGTGACTTCTGGATCTCGGATGAAGACTCAGAGGAAAATGATGGTCAGTCCAGATTAAGGCCCTCCTCCACTTCAACTTGTGGAAGACTTCATTCCAATAGAGATGTTGGAGGTATGGATTCCGATCCGGAATAGGTGGGCCTACCTATTCTACGTGGTGGGGTTATGGGACGATCTATCTGAAGAAAAAGACGTCATACTCCATCACTGGATGGCAAAGGAGCACCCTGATCTTTGGGCTGAAATTATCAGACATGCTGACACTGAAGGTGTAGAGATTGCTCCTCCGGAATTCATTAAGTATCCTCCTCCACTCTTCAGGAACTCCAAACAACTGGACCGGAAAGTGATATCAGAAGAAGTCGTCAGAGAAGGACGTGCTGCCGGGGCTGTTGGTAATCGGAACAGGATGAAGCAGGTCCTGAACCGAGTCTTGGAGACGTATGAGATTCCTCTAGCTGCTTGGAATAAGGATGAAGACTAGATCAGGAGCTAGTTGATTCAGGAATTGTAATAGCTTCAGGATACTTGTAATTCTCATATCAATCAATGAAGTTATTTATTTTTCCTGAGAACAACTTCTTGTTGACTCCTGAATTTACTTTTCTGAATCCTTATCAAGAATTGTACTAACACATTCCTTGTTTTCATCTTATAGACTAAGTACCTAGTTTGTCAGGTGGTACTGAGTTGTTCTCACTGACTAAGTCAGTTGATTGTATAGATGAATAGGAATTTGCTTAAGGGTTTTGGCATCATCAAAAAGGGGGAAATTGTTGGGACAATCTGAGTATTTTGATTAGATCCCAAAACCCCTGATGAATCTGCCTAAGTACAACTGTTCAGGATAAAATAGTTCAGCATAGTTAGGTTAGAAATTCAGTACAGGAGGAACTTGCTGAAGACTAAAGAATATTGGAGTCAACCCAATTTACTGAAGTCTGAAGTATAATCCATCCTGAAGGAGTCAGTCAGTCTTGCTGAAGATTGCCTGGGTCTGAAGCTGAAGGTCGAAGCCTGATGATCCGTCCTGAAGTCAATCCTGAAGTACCATTGGCTGATGTTTCTACTGAGTACACTAAGCATACTCAGGACAGATCTTAGTCAGTGAAGAGTAAGTGTAATCTATCAGGCTGTGCTGAATGCACTTAAGACCTGACTTAGGCCTTGGTTCTGTTATCTGAACCATGTAAGTCCAAAGCAAAAAGGTTACACATACTGGACTGAATAATCTATCAGGCTATGCTGAAGACACATAAGACCTGACTCGGGCAGTAGTTCAGATCACCTGAACCATGTAAGTCCAAGGCAAAAGGGTTATTTATTCTATGGGACAAGAGATAAAAAGAATGTCAGTAAGACTCCATTGAAGACAAACATTCAGACAGAGTTATTAACAAGAGACTCAGAGTATTGAATGTACAAGGAAGGACAAATGTCTGAAAGTCAACTAACCGTTAGAACGGAGACTCAATGATCTTTCGACACGTATGTACGGAGTCTGCGCAGCATTTAATGTGGCATTTAATGCGTCTCAAAGTTGGAGGCGACGGGACAGACTTTCCAGAATAAGCATGGCGGTTAGGTCAAACAGTATTTCTTGCCTGCAACCACCCCAAAATAGGAAAGATTTGATTTGATCTCCTCCAACGGATCTATTTTGAATCTTGCCTATAAATATGGAGAACCTTGCACCCATTCAAGGTTAACGGGAAATTTCCAAGAGAAAACTCTCAAGAATCCAAGCTCTCAAAGCATACTATAAGCAACACTCTGCAATTAAATTTCCCTAGTGTTGTAGTAGGATTCACTCTGTATTTGCTTAGATCGATAGCTCTAATATTTAGTATTGTTTTGTATTGCTAGAGCTATCTCAGTTGGAAACCAGAATACCAAACCACTCTGGGTGTGAGATTGGTTGGTTAGAAGGACTGGGACTTGTAAAACGCCCAGGGGTCAGTTCCTAAGAGAGGAAGTTGGCTACTCGTGTCCCTTGGCACGTAAAACCAAGCACCTATCCTCAGGGTTTTGAGGATAGCTTCCTGTTAAATCAGGCCGTGGACGTAGGAGTTGGTTATCTCCGAACCACGTTAAAAAGTCCCCTGTGTGCTGATTTACATACTTGTTCAGGATCATAACTGTCATCATAATAAACTGAACATTCTGCATTGTTTTATCCTCAGGACTGAATCAATCATCCTGAATCTTAATACGGTGCACTCAGCCCTAACCACCAGTTTACTAAGCAATTCAGAGAAAATGCTTTCAGAAACTAAAACGAGTAGAATCTAAGGGCTCACTTTCCGCACGTACTCTAGCTGACTGAGATAGTAGTCCAACTGACTCGCTTACAAGCAGTCAGTAGGTTTGTTATCTCTACTGAGCTTCCGAGCACTTTACTCACACTCAGCTTATCTGACTCGTTACTGAACTGTCCCTGCTGTCCCTGTGGACCTTCAGCATACTGAGTAATTCCGGAAATCCTGACTGAGAGTGTAAGAGCATTTTTCTGAGTCTTTCAGAAAAATCTGATATCAGTGTATTCCCCCCACATACACTGATTGTACTCGTTTCGGGACCAACAGAATGGTCAGTATCACTTTTCTCAGATTCCTCCTGACGTCTTCCTGAGTTTTCATCTGACTTAGTGCTTGCTTGTCCTGAGTTCTTGTCAGGAGTCTCCACCACAACCTGAATACCTTCTTCTGAAAGAATTCCATCTGAGTCCTGAGAGCTTATGGGCTGATTGTATCCCATGACTTTCTCATTGAAAGTCACATCTCTACTGACGATACACCTTTTATGACCAGATTCCAGGCACCCTAACTTGTATCCTTTTATTCCCTTAGGATAACCAATAAAGATACATCTCAGTGCTCTAGGTTCCAGCTTGTCCAGCCTGATGTGGGCAAAAGCTGAGCAACCAAATACCTTCAAGTTGTTGTAATCTGAGATCCTTCAATACCACACCTCATCCGGTGTCCTGAACTCAATTGCTGAGGATGATGACTTGTTTATGAGATAGCAGGCTGTACTGACTGCCTAACCCCAAAATACCTTTGGTAATTTTGCATCTGATAGCATACTCCTGACCTTTTCCAGGATTGTCCTGTTCATCCTCTTAGCAAGACCATTCTGCTGAGGATTTGCAGGAACTGTCCTGTGCCTAGTTATTCCCCTTTCTTTGCAGAAATTATTGAACTCCTCTAATACATACTCCAATCCATTATCTGTCCTGAGATGTTTAATGGATCTTCCTCTCTTATTTTCTTGTTCACTGACCCAATCCCTGAAATTTGCTAAGGCCTCACTCTTCTGCTTCAGTATGAACACCCATACTTTCCTACTGAAGTCATCAATGACTGTCATGAAGTATCTTCCACCGCCATGAGTCTCCACCTTAGCTGGTCCCCAGATATCAGAATGAACATAGTCCAGAGGTGCATCAGTAATCTTCTTACCTTTAGGGAATGAGATTTTCTTGGATTTACCCAGGACACAATGGTCACAAAAATCCAACTTCATCACATTTCCTTCCCCAAAGACTTTCTGCTTTGTCAGTTCTTGGAGTCCCTTTTCTCCAATATGGCCTAATCTTTTATGCCACATCATAGCCTCAGTGCTGTCCATAACATTATTTACTGATCCAGTGGAAGTGCTCCCAATCAGGATATACAACCCATTGATTTTCTTGCCTTTCATGTATACCTTCTTGTGTTTGGTTATCAGGATGTAACCATCCTCAGTGTTGAATTCGTAACCCAGTTGATTCAGTGAACCCAGGGAAATCAGATTTCTCTTCAGTTCTGGCACCAGCCTCACATTTGAGAGTATTCGATCCACTCCATCATGCAGCTTCAACCTGACAGAACCACTCCCCTTCACCTTGCATGTCTGATTGTTGCCCAACACAACTGAGCCTCCATTAAACCTCCTCAACTCCCTGAATAATGTTTCATCCGGGCACATATGGAATGAACATCCTGAATCTATTACCCATTCATCATTCAGTTTTAGGTTAGTAACCATCAACACCTCAGCACTATCATATCCTTCTTCAGTAGCAACAGTTATATCAACCTTTTGTTCTTCTCCCTGATTCCTATTTCTGTCAGGACAATTTTTCTTGAGATGACCAGTTTTGTGGCAAGCAAAACATTTCCTCCTCTCAACAAAATCACCAGATTTTGACCCCTTTGTGTTCTTCTTCTTCTTGTTTTGAAAACCTTTCTTGCCCTTCTTGAACCTAACATTCAAACCTTCAGCCTGAACTGAATTTTTCTTATCAGCTTGTAGCTGAATAGAATTTGTTTTCAGTGCACCCAGAATATCATCAAAGGACAATTGATCCTGCCTCCCAAATAATAAAGTATCCTTGAAGTTCTCAAAGGATTTAGGCAGAGAGTTCAGGAGCATCAAAGCCTTATCACTGTTGGATCGGTTGCGCTGAGTAGAACTGATGTACTATCCTCGCAAACCAACACAGGTCTTTTCTAGCATGCTTATGTCCTCACTCGCACGCACCCTGAGAACTTCCCAGGGGGTCACCCATCATGAAATTGCTCCAAGCCAAGCACGCTTAACTTTAGAGTTCTTTCACAATGGGCACCAGAAAAGAAGATGCACCTTGTTGGTATGAGTAGTACAATCAATTCCTTTAAACCCAATATCTAGCTTCAGCGCCACGGTTGGCACGCAACTATGCCTTTAATCGAGCGAACGAGTGGACTTGAGCGCAGCTCGCCTCCAAGGCAGGGACTGCTAGGATTTCTCCCAACAATCCCCCCTAGCAGTAGCCTGACTTGAAGCCAAACATACCACTATTTTGCGCCATGGGGACTCGAACCCGTGACCTGTGCTCTGATACCAATTGTTGGATCGGTTGCGCTGAGTAGAACTGATGTACTATCCTCGCAAACCAACACAGGTCTTTTCTAGCGTGCTTATGTCCTCACTCGCACGCACCCTTAGAACTTCCCAGGGGGTCACCCATCATGAAATTGCTCCAAGCCAAGCACGCTTAACTTTAGAGTTATTTCACAATGGGCACCAGAAAAGAAGATGCACCTTGTTGGTATGAGTAGTACAATCAATTCCTTTAAACCCAATATCTAGCTTCAGCGCCACGGGCGGCACGCAACTATGCCTTTAATCGAGTAAACGAGTGGACTTGAGCGCAGCTCGCCTCCAAGGCAGGGACTGCTAGGATTTCTCCCAACAATCACCATCATCAATTTCCACTCCCAGGTTCTCAAGATCATCAGCAGCCTTGTTAAATTCCTCAAGTTGTTCAATCAACTCATTCTCTTCATTCATCCTGAACGAAATCGGTTTTTGCTTCATGAACAACTTGTTGGTGACAGACTTAGTCTGATACACCTTCTCCAATTTACTCCAAACCTCAATGGCAGTCTTCTCCTTGCATACCTCCCTCAGAGGCTTATCCCCCAAGCACAAGATGATTGTGCTATGCGCCTTTTCCAATATTTCTTGTTTCTTGCCTGGATTTTCTAACGAAGAAGGGCGCCATTGATTATCAGGCTTCAGGGCATTGGCTAGCCCATGATGAGTCAAGAGAGCCTTCATCTTGATCTTCCACAAACCAAAGTCGTTTGCTCCGGTGAATTTCTCAAAATCCAATTTGGTAGATGCCATGGTTGATGATTGATCCAGTCGATCCCACAAACGGCGCCAATTGTTGTGAAATCAATCGGAACTGAATCAAGCTCAATAAGACTTGAAGTTTTCAGAGCAATCAGAACTAATGTTATGATTTGGAATTTCATAATGAATCATTCCGTGAGACTTGTCGCGTTCACTGGGTTTTCTAAGCTTAAATTGCTCGTGGTTGCTGAAATTCAATTTCCCTTGACGATTATTATGTTAAAAAGGTTTAGAATTGTGAGATACCAATTGTAATCCATGGTGATATATAAGTGAATAGTGGTCTATGTACCGTGAGAATAATATTGAAAAAACTAGAATTGTGAAAAAATAGTTGTTGGATGACGGTTGGTAGGATTATGTTGATTAAAAATTTCTTTTTATTGGACCTATTTATTCCATATTGACAAGTTTTAATACAGATAAGCCAAGTCTTCACTTGGTTTACAAGATGTGGGATGCCATGAAATTTAAATTGATTATCTTTGAACATGAGGAGAATAGTGATATTGAAGAATTCGACTTTAAGAATATTGTATGCAAAGTGTTGGAGGATTGGTGGGGTAAGAGTAACACCCCTTTACATTTTTTAAGCTCATTTATTGAATCTAAGGTAATTCATTTCATATGTTTAGTTTTCAATATTTTGAACATAACTAATATTATAAGAGTATATTTTATATGAAAATGGTATGATAGATTTATCATAAAACTTTTTTAACGTATCAAATATTTGATCAAGAGTATCAAAAAATTCATCAGGAGTTTTGTTCCCAGTTACAACCTGGACATGTGATGAGCTGAGAAAGACAAAGAGAATAGTTCGAAAAGAGAGAATGATGCAAAAGACCCAGACAAGACCAAGCAAAGTGACCTCGCGGAGAGGGCCAATGAATGGTTGAGAGCCGAGAAGGGTGAAAGAGGCTAAGGAGACTTGGAGGCCGACACACGTCTGAGAAGAATAGAAATACGACTGACCACCAAAGAGCCAAACCTTCTCGGACATGACCGGAAAGTAGGAGGAGCAAATCTCTACTGAGAATTGTGAGATACGATGGGACATCATATCAACGTGTAGTGGAGGAAGAAATCCCTGAGTCAGAGGGATTAGGAGCAAGATCATGCAAGCATTTAAGGCTAGAATGTATTATAAAACCACATGACAATTCCTGATTGGTCTTCAACTTGCAACAACTGAATATAGGCTTTAGACTAGGCAGAGAGGCTTATGGTGCATCTTAAGGTACATTTAATGCATGCATTGAATGCATCATTGTGAGAGTAATGCTCACAACATAACATTTTGTTGACTTGTTACATTTTATGAAAAATATGTTTTTTTATGAACTATATTTTGAATTTATAATTTATTGTACAATGTGCATTTTTATATGTTTAGAAAAAAATTAATATTATTAGGAAAAAAAAAATGAATAGAACCTTGGCACCGCCTAGGCGGTTTAAGCGCTTGGCGATACTCGACCGCCCGACGACCTTCAAGCGCCATTTGCACCCTTGATTTTTGGATTTGCCACTTATTAAGATTATGAGTTGTGTCTCTTAGTTAAATTAAAACAATTTTTTCTTAGATATGTTACATTATCTTTATGTGTAACAAAAAAAAAATGCATGTCTTAGTGACTAAATTAGCGATCGCTTTTTAATCGTTAATAGGATCTACCAACCGATTAGCAATTGTTTTAAGTAAGTCGCTAAAACCTTAGTCACTAAATTTAGTGACCGTTTTTATTGACGGTCGTTGATTTAACGACCACCGATACGGTCACTAATGGATCTAGGGCTTGACCTGTTCGAATACCATTTAGCGACCACCAAAGATGGTTGCTATTTTTAATTTAGCGACCACCATTTTTTAAACTGACGGTCGCTAAATTACTACGTAAAAAAATGGGCCAAATTGGTATGAACCCGCACCACTCGAGCCCGGGGTGGAGCTCGATCCACTTGGCCAAGGGCCCAGTAGCTCAATTATAGTGGCACATTATGTATATGAGTCTTTATATGCTCTGAATTAATTATTTAATTTCGCCTCTAAAGGGGATCGAACACGCGACCTATGGGCAACTCAGAGGTTACATGTTCCATTCAGACTTGTCGTTTTGTTCATTTTTATGCAACTAATTGTATATAACTCCAAATTGAGTTAATACTTTTTTTTTAAATCATCATATTAATTTCTTTTTGTTTCTAATTTGTTTACACACACACATATATAGGTTTTTTTTTAAATATTGTATTTTTTAAAATTATTTATCATTATATTGTTATTTTTGAGATTCTTTACAAAATAAGCATGGGCGCCAATGACGTCGGCGCCCCTACTGTTCATTCAAGAAGAGCGTCGTCTCCAACGACGCCTTTGACCCCCGCCCTGACATACATGACCACCCCCTGCCCCTGCACCCTGCGACCACCCCCTCCCCCTTGTTAATAGCCCCATCTTTGGGTATTGGTACATTTTCTCTCATTCCACTCCAACACAATTACTACTCCATTTACTCCCCCTCCACTCCATAAAGTGATTAATCGCTTGTAAATAAAGTTTAATAATAATTTGAATAACAAATTAATAATTGAAGAGTAATGAAACTTGTTTATAATATTAAGGGATTATAGTTTTATAAGTCCAATAAGTTGACATCATTTTGATTTTGGTCCCAATCAATTGCTCATTTTGATTTTTGGTCCTACAAAATTAAATTCATGCCGCTCAAGATAATTGTGTCACCATTGTCCGAGCGTCACTTTCACTTTGCTTTAGATTTGTCCGCCACTGTCAAGAGCGTTACATCCGAATTGCTCTTGTTCCAGATTTGTGCAAAGGAGGGTCGGTGACTTGCGGATTAATTTGGTTCATTTAGGGTTCTGCAAATTTAGAAATCAATGGAGGGGGTGGTGTTGGGGAAGGAAGATGTCTGGTCACAGATTTTTAATTCTTTTCTTATTTATTTTATTTAACATTTTTTAATTTATTTGATTTTTTAAATTAACTAAATATTTTTCTATAACTTATTTGTATTATATTTTTTTTCTTTGAAATTAGTATATTTATAAATTTTAAAATTTTAAATATAAATTGTAAAATTTTAAAAATAATTCTTGATTAATATTTAGATTATTTTATTTATATATTTAAATTATTAAAATCACATGTTGTCAGTTTAAATTTTAAAATCTGACCTAATTTGAAAATATTCTGAATTTTTTAAACAATTTTCTCTAATTTGAATTTTTAAAAATAAATATGAAAATATTTAAAAAAATATTGACACTTAGACATTAAGACTCAATCATCAATGACACTTGTAATAAAAAGTCAAACTATATAATCAAAGGTTGTGTAACCTGCTATTAATGGTAATATGACCAATTTCAAAATATTTTTAAATTTGTAGGACCAAAATCAAAATGAGCAATTGATTGGGACCAAAATCAAATTGGTGTCAACTTATTGGACTTATAAACTATAATCCTAATATTAAACTTATATCATTTAATGTATATTAATACTATTAAATGTATTTATTAATACTATATAATTTTACATTGTAATTTCAATTTAAAAATATAATAACATCAGTGGATGCATATAATAATATCAGACAGTATATTAATGGCGCCCATCACCGATGGCGCCCTCTTAATCTTATATATATCCATTCTAACTTTATACTAATTCTAGAAGAAGCGTGAGTTTGTAAAAACCATTCAATATCAAATTTTTATTAATAATTATATTAAAGTTAATAAAAGTAATATGAATAAAGAGTAAATTTAGGAGGAGTTATGAGTATATGCGGTTTTTTTAGACTAAGTCTTTTACTTTCCTTTGATATAAAAGTAATTTTTTTTTATTTTCTTGAATTTTCAGGAAGTATAAAAAATTTGAAAAATTATCATATTTGAATTTTAAAGAGTACTATTTTTCTAGAATTTTTAGAAAGTAAAAATAAATTTAAAATTTTGAATAAGTAAATTTTTTTTTTTGAAAAAATAAGAAAGAAAATATATACTCTTTCAAATCTTTTTAAAATAATAAAATTTTATTTTAAAATGTTAAATAAATTAAACATGGTCCAAAAATCAGGTAAAATAGATCATGAATATAATTTTTTTTCTTTTATTATTATTATTATTATTGTTATTGTGGATCAAAAATTGGAATTAGTATAAGGTTAGAATGAATATATCTATATATCTATATCTATACACACACACACACACACACATATATATATATATATCATGATAATTAACTTTAAAAAATACAATATTAAAAAAAATGAACAGAGGGGGTGTCCGCATTTGGTTGTGGCAAGGGGTGGGGTGGGGTGGGGTGGGGGGGGGGTTAAGGGCGCCAATGTCATGGGCGCCATTGGCTGTGTGTATTTGCGCCAATGTCAACGGCGCTCTTACTTATATTATTAAACACCACGAAAACTACCACATATTGTTAATTCATTTTTTCAAATACAAAATTTCAAAAAAAACAACCTATATATATATATATTTCAACAAATTTTTTATTTTATATATTTATTATTTTACACTACCAAAATAATTTTATTTGTAAACTTTTTATGCATTTAATTGTATAACTCCAAACTAAGTCATATTTTTAAAAAATATTAAATTAATTTGTTAATATTATTTACAAGAAGAAAGAAGGAGATAGTGTCGGAAGAATATTCCAATTGATATATCTTTCAAACAAGATATTGTAGTTGTTTTGTGCCTTAGTATGTGTTTGTTCCAAAAAATTGTTATGAGCCTTAAGGAACAGTAATTCATGGACGGTAATAAATGACACAAAGATTTGTCTAGTCGCGCGTTTTGGTTAGAACTTAAATGTGTTGCGTCTTGTATTTATTGTAAACTAAAAGAAAGCTATAAATATAAGAAATTGACAATGGTTGACAACCATTCTTTCAGTCAATAATGGAACTATTTATAATACTTAAAGTTAAACCCTAATGTAAGTTTTTATGTCGTGTCTTTACTTTGTGCACACATCAGGTCATGGCCAAAGGGTCTTGAGTGTCAGAATAACTTTCCATGTTTAACTTCTTTCTAGAAATAATGGGACAGTTGTCACGTTTCTTAAGGAAACTGAATCTTAGTGAATATCCTGGATATGTGGTAGATTTTATTTCCTTAGCACGATTATTATTCGTTCAGGCAAGAATCTCACGCCTTTGGGAGGTTGGTGTAGCGCCCCAAATCTACGTATAAATAAATAACTAGAATTCGAGGTGCTACTGTTGCTACATAAATTGAACACATTTTTTTTTAAAACTACACACACACACACATATATATATATATGTATGAAATACACGTGTATAAAAAAAAATTTATGCAGCGGAATAAATAGACGTTGTAATTTTATTAAACATGTCTGACAGATATATCTAGGGTTAAGTTTTCATAACAATAAATGGTAAGTCTTTAGTTTACAAAATTATAATCATCAAACGACTTAAAGTTTGTAGATCGGCATAAGAATATATTGTCTAAATAGGAATCGCAATATCATTTATTTAATTATAAAGTAGTATCATAATTTTAGTCGAACTGGGAAATTATTTGTGTCATCATTACTGTCCTTGCTCCCCGTATGCGAAATCTGCAAAATGTGTTAGAAAGGGGGCGTGAGAATTTAATCTCACTTGTGGATGACTTGCAAATCGTCATGGGATTGGTACGTCCGAAGTATAATAATAATAAGGTACTCATTCTTTATGTGATATTAATCCAATTATAGATTCTTCATGAATTCAAGTCACATGTATAACACAGATAATAATTGTATACAATAATTAACCAGACACAGTCAATTCACATAATATTACTGAACTTATTTCACATTGAGCTATTGCCAAAAGATCATTTTTCATATATTGGCCTAATCTGCCAAAAATATTTCCAGATAATATAAATCTCCCCAAAATTTACGTCTAGTGGTCTTTCTACCACAATGATAGCATACATGATCACTGGTGGCCAATACCACAACAGTGTGGTCCTGAAACCTAATTTATTGTTGCCGCGCACGGTCCACTTATTAATTAGGACCACTGGTAGTCTTTCGCTACAAATTAAAATGTGATCATGTAACCTATTTTTATTTTCTCGTAAAACTGTCATTTCACATTGTGGGGAAGATTTACTAAATTTGTAAATCATGCGCACAGAATATTATTATTATCATGCATTCGTGTAAGTATCAGATATGAGCAATCCACATAATGCAAATATACACGTCACATATTATATATATATTCTATTTTAATTCTCAAGTATAATATTTATTTATTATTTTGCTTATTTAGGCGAGTCCAGAATATACCAGCATGACGAATTAAATGCATAACGAATCACCCACCTGTTAACTTTTTAGATAAAGTTACAAACTTTCTGGAGAGTATTTCGATATTAGGAGTAGCAGGTATGTCCGAGCTCTGACTTGGGCCGCACTCTACCTAGCACATTTTTTCTTTCATCTTTAGTGATCATTTATAAGTTGTCTAAGAAAACTCGATAATATATAAAGTCTCGCGAAATTGTCCTTCCGTTTGGTTTGTTCGTTTAAGATTTTTGATTCGCCAGTCAGTTCAAAGTTCTTTAGCTTTTCTTACCCTTTTTATGGTTTTATTATAAATATCTAAACTAAAAAATAAAATATTTACATTCCCAAAGTGTCTAAGTATCAAGGATAAGTTATGAGAAAAAATGATCTTTCTCTAAGGACATAAGATTAAGTATAGTTTTAATAAGTTTGTCATAGTAAGTAAAGAAACGTCGCAACTTATTTTACAACTTTTCAGGAACTTTTAAAAATTCATAATTTTTGTTATAATAACACATAAGCGTATACACTACATAAACATGATTTGTTACAATACTAAAAGAATATGAAAAAAGTTACATTTTCATTTTATTTTTTTGAAAATGGGACAATGTTTCCTTGCATTTTATTCCATTTTCAAACATTTATTTCTCCTAAGATATGGATCCTATGAGTGTCAAATTTCGCAAACTTATACTACTCCAGCTCAAGGTTATCAGCATATTTTTATTTTATTTTATTAACAGACGAGGTAAGAGATATACGTGTTCAAAGTAGCTAGTTTGGACCTTATGAAATTTTACCCCTAAATTCTTTCCGCATGTTTTCAGCTACACCATTGCTTCTTAGTCTAAACAAAAGTGAATTAAAAATACTTATAAAGTTCTAAAAATTATAAAATTGAACATGGTGACTCTTTAACAAGTGTAGATCATGATAAAAGTTTTACTTCACAGAAAAGGATTCATTCAACATGATAACTCAAGAAAAACGTTGACAAAGGTACAATCTGGACACATGTTTTTCAAAAATCGGTATCTCCTCAGGATCAACTCTAAAAATCACAAAACTTTGTGAGAATACAGTATACTTCAATTAGAACATCCACACAAAATTTCATAAATTTCTGGTTGCTAGAAATATAGGAATCAAGCCAATTAATCTAGGCATCACCGAAATCGTTTGAAGCTGAACACAGCATTTTCAGAAAATTATTTCTCTCTATTCCTAAGTCTGATGATCACGAAAATTACACATGTTGTATTTCATCATTAATATATCACTCAGTAAAAATATCAAGATTCTATCATGGCCTTAAAAATGAAAACGAAAGCTGAAAGTAGCTGCTCCTAAGTCCACTCTATTTAGAACACCTCCATTTAGAAAATTCACATCTCCTTTGTTTTAAGTCGGATCATCTCAATTTTTGGATATCTTTTAGACATCTCACTGGAGGATCATAATTTTCTGAGTTGTTTAAAACATAGAAATTGGGTCATCCTATAAAGATGTCACAGTTTGGTCCAAATTTACATGAGTCAAATTTAGGATTTTATTTCTCCTTGATACCAACTCCGATGGCCCTGAAATTAGGATATGTTATAGCCTATCATCAAGTTGTCATGTAGTAAAATTTTCATAATTTTCCTACGGCTAGAACTATAAAAACGAATTAAAGAAGAACACTCACCACAGGTTCAGTCGGGAATAACTACCCTAACTTCAAAAATTCATAACTTCGTAATACTAATTCAAAACACCACCAAATTTGGACAGAACGTATTTAAGTCATACAAGAAGTCACCGAAAAAGTTTCATAATTTTCCGAGTATCGAAACATGAGAAACAATCTAAAATTCAAGGTATATATGCACACAACAAGGTTTATAGTTGTAACCTTTGTAGTTTCTTCTTGATTTGTAGTCTTGATGAAAATTCCTTTTTAACTTTTGATGGTTTAACTATTCAAATATAATGGAGGAAGGTTTCTTCAATTGTAAGGGTAAAAGAAAAGAAACCGAGTGAGAGATTGAAGGAGAAGAGTGGCTATTTTAGATGGTGAGAAAGTACCTCTTGGAGTGTGTGTAGAGAGAGAGAGTTTTCTGAGTGAGAGAGAAAATCCTCTGTGCTTGCAATAAAAGTCAAGTTGGAGCATGTATGTATAGAAGAAATTTGAGGGAGAGTTGTACGAGTTATATGCACGTGTATGTTGAATATGTGGTAAGAAAGAATTAGGTGCCGTGTTTAAATTCACAGCCAAGTAAATTTTTTATTATTAAATTTTTAGATATTTTTACTTTTCGTACAATATTTTATTTACCACTTGTATTTACTACACGTATTTGATATAAACCGTATTATTTAATCGTAAAGGGGTCGTATTTTAAAGATACGAAAAATATCATAAATATCGGCTATTTTAAACGACCGTATTTATACGTTGAAATAAATATTTCGTAACTATAAATTTTTTTTCACATTTTTTTAAATGCTTCGTTTGACTATATTTTGTTGTTTTTTTTATTATTACTATTCTTATAACATATAAATATTGTTATTATTATTATTATTATTATTATTATTATTATTATTATTATTATT
>JAPKLY010000125.1:495967-517869 GCA_026898435.1 Prunella vulgaris
TTATTATTATTATTATTATTATTATTATTATTATTATTATTATTATTATTATTATTATTATTATCACTATTATTGGACTGTGCTAGTATTATTTCCGGCCGACTCACTCACTTGTCCTTCGCGTGATAATAGTATACTCGTCTAGTCATACTTCCTATTTTATTAATAATTTCTAAACAATAAATTATCTATATAAATACATATTTTTTTTCCACATAATTATTTACAACAGGGTATTAATTTAAATCACATGGTAACACATAAGAGTCAATAATAAAATTTAAAGAAATAGAAACCAAATAAAATATAAATAAAATTCTCAGGAAGGGTAAAATGTATATTAAACGGGACGGGGTGCTACAGTTGGCATGAGTCAGACACTTAGTCAGTAGGTGGTTTTGGACCTGATCGTGAGGTGAACTCAGGATCAGAGCTCTTTTCTTCAGGGCCGCCTGATGGTCTCTGATGAGTCCACCTGACTTTCGACTGCCCTGAAGCCTGTTCACTCGTGACCTAGGCCCTATGTGCCCGGAGGTGCTTTCTTGGATTTAGGTTGGGCCAAAGACTTTTAGAAATATTTGTGTCCCAAAAGTATGGAGCTCAATAACTACGACGGGCTGCTTGACTATTGTGAAATTTGAAGTTGAAATATTAGCGACGATGACGCACTCGCCCGTTTGCGACGGGAAGCCCTTGCGAGTTTGCGAGCGCATGCCCTCCCCCAGCTCCAAGAGGGTTGGATCCCTTGCCCGTCCACGAGTGCAAGCCCTCGCCCATGCACGAGGGGAATCCCTCGCCAACTTTATGAGCCCCTTTTATCCCTCGCAAGCTAGCGATGGCCGAGCCGAGGGAACCTTTAGCCAGTTCCTTTCCGAGGCTAATATCCCTCTTTAAGTCTCTCCCCCTCTTTAAATCCTTGTTTAATGTATATAAGATATTGTATAAATAGTCATTGAAAAAAATTGAAAACCACTCATGATCATCAATACTATATATCGCATTATATAACAAAAGAATTGTAAACGTTGTGCATCATGTGATCATCCAAGTTAATTTAGGGCTCAAGGCACAACACACACACATATTATATTGAAATGTTTGTCGTTTTTGACAAGACTCGATGATTCCTAAATTAAATTAGATGAATTCAAACTGTCACCTTTGACCTATATATGACCTCCAATCCAACACATACTATATATGTATGTCAATTAAGCTGCCTATATATTATCCCAACCAAATTTGAACTCTATATATCAAACACAATTATAAAATGGACATGCAGTTCGCGGCTCAGCGTGCGCTAGCTAGCTTGTGGCCTGAGGCGGCGACGAGGTCTTATGATCATAGGGTGGCTTAGTTATGCGATGAGGGCTCATCAGATATATATGATTCTCAAATTACTAGGCGTCGGAGATCAGATGGAGCTAGCTAGGGGAGGAATTAATCTAAAAATTAAGTTTGAATATATATAATATATATTTTTTGATAATATATATTATATTGTTGGTGTTTCGATTAATTTTATGAAGAATTTTAATTCTATTAATTTCAATTAAGCTTATATATGATTAATTGCTAATTAATCAACTCAAAACTTAAATACGAATCGAAAGTAAAATCAAACATTTATGTGGTTCAATCATTAGCGATCTATGTCCAAGGAATGAAGACATCACTATCAATTAATCTATATATAATTTACGAGCAGATCATTTAATTTGCTATATATATGATCATTTAAGAACCGCTTTCTAAGCCCTCTCCTCACTTGCATAGCTTTAGCTTGGAGAGCTCTTTTAACCGCTTTCTAAGCAGAAAATCTAGAGCTCTCCAAGCCTTTATTTGTACTAGTGACTTATAAAAAACTACAATCCATTATATTCAATTAATCTCACTCTCTTGATTGATTATAAAGGAAAAACTAACTAAATACACTCGGATATACAAACTGAAGAAAGTCCAAGATCGATGTAAAGGTTCTCACACTAAAACAATCGAGTCAAGTCAGTACATATTGTTGTATTTATCCTTCACTTAACTATTAGGACGATTCTTCAAATCTCAAGATGCATGATATATATATAATTAATTAATGTATGAGCTAGATCCCCTGTTAATTTGTTTACTTTTTATAATTTATATATATTTTTTGGACTGCGAAACAGAGTGCATGTTCTTGATCTTGTTTTTTTATTCTCAGCTACATAATTAAGTTGAATGTAATAAATTAACTTGTCATAATCCTTATTACTCTTTAAATTTGTAGAACAAATTTCCATAGGCTCCATTTGAATGGGTGGATTTGAAATCCATGGATTTAAACAAAAATACATGTAAAAAATAATACATTTTAAGTTAAGAATTATAATGAGACGGGAGAGAAGGGAAAAAATAAGGAAAATGAGAGATGGAAAGGGGTAGAGGGGAGGGATTTCAAATGACATGGGTTTGAAGAGGATTTAGAAATCCACCATTTTAAACATATAATAGAATCTAAATATTTGTAAATTCATGGAGAAAGTGGTTATTTGTGTGTGAAATCTATGGATTTCAAATCCACCCATGGAGCCTCGTATCCTAATATTTGAATGACCAGCTACTCAATGTGTGTTTCGTTTGTCAGTAAATATTCATGCTTTTTAAAAAAGTATTAATGTGTGGAGTGATCTCTTTGTCTCCATCACCTATTTATCTCCTTTTCGTTTTTCTTCTCATTTTTATTGTTTTTGTTGTTACAGTTCCAATTTTAGTGTCTCAAAATCCGTTTAGTGTAACATAATTTCTGATCTTATAACTTTCTTATGGCTTAGTCTTGTTTGCACCAATTACATCGTGCAACTCAAGTTCATTTTTGAAAAGTTAAACAAAATACTACTGAAAAGTTACACATATTATTACTGAAAAATGTATTTTTAATGGTTTAACTTTTTAGTAATAATTTGTGTAACTTTTCAGTAGTATTTTATTTAACTTTTTAAAAATGAACTTGAGTTGCACGGTGTAATTGGTGCACAAGAGACTTACTCTATTCTTATTTGTTTTTGTCATAATTAATGTGTAAATGTATTAGTGTGCATGTTCTTTCTCTTCTTGATTAGTGATATTTTATAACTATATATTTTTGCTATCTAATATATAGATCTATATATTTTGTGTGTTATTTTATTCGTTGCATATGTTAATGCTTTATTTTTGTTTTAAGTTGATAATTGTCGTTGTTTCATGCTCTATTTTCTATAGTAAAACAATTTTTTTTGGTTTAGTACCATCTGTCCTATTTGTTGTTATATATTTTTGTATAAGTCATATATGTACGTACCTTGTAACACAATCTTCTTGCGTGTGTATGCGTATTAACTCACACAACATAAGTTTGTTATTTGTGTAATTCACATTAGTTTTTGGTTATCCTTACTTTTTTTTTTATTATATGTACATCGATCGTAACAAAAACTTATGCGTATAATATAATAATACAATGTCTTTCTTATTGTAATACAATTTTCGTGCATCTGTAATACATATTTTCTTAATTTATTTAGTAATATATCTTTATTTGTTTTGTAGTGACACACATTTGTTGGGACAATAATATTTTGGTTAGATCTCACAACTCTGATGATTTACTTGACTCAGGAAAAGAACCATCCCTGGCCTATCTAAACTAATCATCATGATGGCCAACAATAAAATTAAAATGCTGAAGAAAAGAAGACTCTTTTATAAATAAAAACAACTAATTATAGGTAATATGACGAATGGAAGACTTTGATAGTACAGAATTTCCTCGGTGACTCTTCTCTTTCACAATTTTCAAAATTTTTTTTTCAGTCGAAAGTGGTATTTATAAAATTAAAAAAATTAGCGACCGCTTTAAGACCATTCTAAACTATGAAATAAAGATTAGCTAATCCGTCGTTTAGTTCATTGTCATAACCGTTTTCATGGAGTGACCTCCGCTTATAGACAGTCGCTAATTTTAAAATTAAAATTTAAGACCTCCTGAACAGTTTCTAAAATAGCAGTTTGGATTAGCGAGTGTCTAGATGGTCGTAAATTCGATATTTGGGTTCTAAGGACTCCATAGACGCTCTAATTTGATCAGTATAGAAACCGCGGGTTTTAGCGGCCGATAATCGGATCAAATTTGAGACTGATCTAGCTGGCGGTAGCTAATTTCAATAAATTATAACCAACGGCCCATGTCGATTGCTAATATAAATAATTAGCGACCCGATGTATAGGTGGTCGCTAATTCACGAATTTTTTTCTAGTACTTTTACTAGTGATTTAATTTAATTTTCGTGTTTGTAATAATTGTTATTCTCACCTTTATGCTCACGTTGCTCTGTCTAAACTGTCAATCGGCATAATTGCAGCAAACGACTTCGAGAGAGAATGCCATTGGAATCCTAGTCTGGCCAGGATTTCTTATCATTCAACGATAGATCAGGTGCAAATTAAATGCAAGTATAATGTAATAATTTAAAGTACTACTGCAATTAATTCTCTTTTTGACAACTCAAAATTCTTTTTTTCTCATTATTGCATGTATTCAATTCAAACCGCCACCTTTGACCTAATAAATATTTATTCTTTATCAAAACCTAAGCAACCCCCATACTATATATATATATATATCTCAAACACTCATCCCAACTGTGGAAGCAAAATTTGAACTCCCTATTCCGTGCAAATTGAATAATATAATATGGAAGCAGCTAAGGGCGTTCAAGCACTGAAATACCGAGGAATTCGTCGTCGGCCGTGGGGGAAGTTCGCGGCCGAAATACGGGACCCCAGCCGAAACGGGGCGCGCCTCTGGCTGGGGACGTTTGAGACGGCGGAGGCGGCAGCGAGGGCGTACGACAGGGCGGCCTATGCTTTGAGAGGTCATCAGGCAATTCTCAACTTTCCCAATGAAGACCATTATAGAGATGAGATGCAAAATGTGGGAAAGAGTTGTGAGGGGGGATCCAGTGAGAGAGTTGTGGAGTTGGAGTATTTGAGTGATGATTTGTTGGAGGATCTTTTGGCTACTCATGATGATCAACAACACAAGAGATCCAGGCTTTCCTAGCTAGTTACCTATATATATTTATTTCTTTGATAATATTTGTTGAATTATATATGTATTATTAATAATTATGGAGAAATATTGTGTGTGTGTGGTGGTGGGGGTTTGTTTTCTTGTAAGTTCTTTGCAGTTTAATTGATTGATTAATGTAGAGCCTTGTTGTTGATATTTGAAGACACATCTTTTGAAAAGGAGAAAATTATGGAGGAGATCAAAGTTGGACTTGGAGCTAGTGTTTGGTGAAGTATACTTTCTTTTATATTATTTTGTTTGGAGAATGGCTCTCAAATCCAAGATTCATGAGTTTTAAAACATCTGTATCTGTATATTGGGTATTCCTTGTACCAACTTTTTCATTCAATAAATGAAAATCTTTCTACTGATAAAAAAGAAATATGTAGAGCCCTTATTTATCCCGTTTAATCAATTTGGGTGCAAAATCTGAATAAAAACTTTTGGGAAAAATATACCTTTTTTTCTTTAAGTTTAATTGATTTTATTTTTTATTCTCTTAAGTTTTGAATTTTAATTTTAGCCTTTTAATTTACAAAAATTATGATTTTGATCATGCGATAAAAAAAATGTATTTTTTCAGTAAAGTATGGTAAAATTTTTGGTGTTAAATATATTATTGCAATTAATATGTTGTATAAATTTTGGTGTCAATGCACAATTTTATATGTTGACAGAGTTTGGTTACTTTATATTTAAATTTTTATAAATAAAATGATTCTTTATCAATGAAAAAATATATCAAATTTTATTTTATCTATGTAAAAATTAATTTATTAATTCTTAAAATTAACATATGTATGTACAATAAAATATTTATTACTCTCTCAGTCCCGTAGGAATTTGCACCCTACGGGACGGCACATTTTTTATGGAAAATGTGTTTTATATATAAAGTAGTGGCATATGAGTAAATATGTGTATAGATTTGTGAGTTTGCACGTAAATCAATATTTTTTTATAGTAGTGTGCGAATTTGTGTGGGACAGAGAGAAAAATAATTAATAATCACTTTAAAAATAATAAAATATTTATATTGAATTTCAATTTTATTTTTATATATGCAATATATATGTTAAATTAATATTTTAGCATGCTTAAATAAATTTAAAATTAAACATTTAAAGAAAATTTAACATATTTTCAAAATTTAAAAAATAATTAACAAAATTAAGTCGCTTTTGTAAAAGAGTGAGTCTACTATTGCACCCAATTGCTTTAGAATACATAAAAATTAGAGTAAGTTATCCCTATATAAATATGAGATAAATTTAATTTTAAATTTTTTTTATTAACTCTAATTTTAGTCTTTTAAGTTATATAATTTTATAATTAATTCTTAAAGATTGAAATGGGTCAATTTTTAATATAAATAAAAAACTACACATGAAATAGAATAGTAATTGTAAAACTAAAAAACTAATTAAACTCTAATAAATATTTAAATAATTAAATTGGAAAATGCACTTGTTTATCATTTACATTTTATTGACTTTGTTTTCGTCCTCTTAAATTTTGAAGTTTACTTTTAGTTCTTAACTTACAAAAATATATGATTTTGGTCTTCTGACCGGTTGAGTGACCGGGTATAATTAGTTATAGGATCAAAATCATAATTTTTTGTAAATTAAAGAATTAAAATCAAAAATTCAAAATTTAAAAGGACGAAAAACAAAATTAAAAAATTTAAAGGACAAAAAAATATATTTCCCAAACTTTTGTAAATTCTAGCTACCGTAAATTTCAATAAATTCGAGTGAAAGTTAGTCTTTAATAAACATTCCTACTCTATTTTCCATAGGGATGGCAATGGGTACGGGCCGGATAAAAACCCAGTCAAATGGATCGCGAGCGGGTTTGGACCCGTTTGACCTAAAATCTGTCGGGTCTGGGACGAGTCCTTGTATTAGGTGGACCCGCCCCGGATCCGCCCCGCATATAATATATGTATATATATATATATATATATATTAAATATGTGTAATTAAATGAACACATAATATTATATATGTGGTATGAAAATTAGGCTATTAATTAATATATTTATTAAAATATTATATTATATATGCTCATAAAGTCACGAACAAAAGTTGTACAATGGTTCATTAATTGATTTTATCATTTTAATTTTCATTGAACAATATATGTATGATTTAAATATATAGATTTAATATGTTGAAACTTGAAATGGACTATTTCTTGTATTTATTGTTGTTTAAATCATTCAAATACATATATATTATGTTATATTTAAAATTTAATACTCCATCCATCCCACTATAAGTTGCTCATTTTGATATTTTCGTCTGTCCCACTATATGTTGCTCATTTGCTTTTTAGAAAACTACTATTCACTTCTTTATTATTATTATTGTCAATATTTCTTACACTCTTCTCATTACTTTTTCACTTTTCTCCATCTCATCACTTGTTCCATATTAATATATTTACACACTTCTTAGTACTCGTGCCCAAAAAATTTGGACAACTTATAAGGGAACGGACGAAGTATAATTTTTGTAATGTATTTGATATATTTAATAAAAATAGGCTGGTATACGGGTAGGGTCGGGTAAAACCCGCCGAGTTCACGGGGTGGGGTGGATCCCGTGTCCAAAATATTTCTATCGTGGTGGATACTAGGACAGTCCAAACTCGTCACAAACCCGCCCAGTGCCATCACTAATTTTCAAGGAAATTTAAATATGTTGTGCCTATTTTTGGAGATAGACCAAAGAAGGGGGCAAAGTTCATTGGACGACTTGGAATCTTCTTTGTTGCAAATCCTCACATCGTTTGAAGATTGTTGGGGAATTAAACGCGGATCTATTCGGGATTTACGCTAAATACAAATTTAAGTCTACAATTAATATCATGATTTAAACATAATTAAATCAAATAATTGTATACCCAACAACAGGCTTTGCATGCAAAATATATGAACAAATAGTATCACGTAAAGCCCTAAACATGCAGAACAAAGGGATTTAGTGAATTATACCTCTTGGAGAAAAGGCAGTTTCTGAGACAAAAGACGTCCTTTGTTCCCTTGGTGAAAGGCACTTTTCTGAGAAAAAGGCGACTTGAATGAGTTTCTTGATTAACCCAAAAGGCCTTCTCAAGTATTCTCTTATCCTTATTCGTACACCCGGTGGGAGGCCACACGAATAATCACAACACAAGGAAGAAAATATTTTGTTGCCCCATATGCTGTGATTTTCGAAAATCACTATTCAAGCAGTAAGTTGTATGAAGTCTTGTATCATCTCATATTTATAATGAGAATACAAGATCTTGAATATCTTGAATATCTAATATTTCAAATCTTGATTATCATGAATATAAAATATTCTAATCTTGATAATCTTGAATACTAAATATTCAATTCTTGATATTTTTCATACAAGAATTTTCGATAATTTCCCTACATATATTAATTTAACTAGTACGTAAACCCGCGTATTACGCGGTATTATTAAAAAAATATTTTAAATATAGATTATATTATGTGAATTAATAAATTTTAATTTCTTGTATATTTATATATAGATTTATTCGATAATACATCTATACTTATATAATTCATTAATTTGAGGTTATCTTACACAATATTTAAAATATGAATGTGCTAACATCCACCTAATTATGTAAGATTTGAATTATAAAAAGTTCTTATTGTATAAATATGTTAAAAAGAAAATCAAGAACATATCAAAATATATGAATAAAAAAAATTAAGAACATAATATTTTATAATATAAATTTTTATTATTATATAAGTATGTTAAAAGAAAATCAAGAATATATAAAAAAATATATTATTAAAATAATCAAGAACATAATATTTCATAAGATTTATTGAATTTATATATATGTGTATTAATGAGTTATAATATATATATATATATGTGTGTGTGTGTGTGTGTGATTTCTTGAATCTAACATATACGTATATCAATAATTTACACATGTACAACGTGTATACAATATTGCGGTAAATAAATTAAGTACTTAAAAAATATGCACACATGCACAACACATATACAATATTATGTTCTATAACATCCTTGGTTCTAGAATTATAAATAACTTATGGTATAAAATAACTTACGGTATGTATGGCGCAGACACAATTATTTTAATACGAACCTGCAATTAAAATAGAATATAAAAAAATAATATTAGAATATTAAGAACATGAAAAAAATATTAAAAAGACAAATAAACAATTCAAACATAAAAATTTTAAATAAAATAGATCTGCAATTGTAGCAATCAAACATTACCTAAAAAACAATGAAATTGTGTAACAATAGAAAAGAAAATAATTCAAACATCAAATTTTAAATATAATAGATCTGCAATTATAGCAATTAAACATTACCTCCAAAAGAAAACCACAAAAATTGTGTAGCAATAGAAGAAAAAAAATTATTTCAACAAATTATTGGATGTAAAATATGAACCTGCAAAAAAAATTCAAACATAAAAAGATAAATAAATAATTTCAATATCAGAATACGATAAATAAGAACATCAAAAGAGAAATAAGAGGAAGTAATGAGACGCAAGAAAAAATAAGATTAAAAGATGAGAATAATAATGTTTATGGAATTGAAATTTATAGAAGTTTAGAAATTAAGATGAACGGTTGAGATTAAAAAATTAGATATAGGATTTGATATTATGAATATATTTATAAGATTTATATAAGATATATATATTTATAAAATATCAAAATGTACGGTCAAATTAAAACACTTAAATTATAATGTCGAGATTAATTCTTAATCCCATAATTAATGAGAATAAAAGAATTTCGAAATCGAGCATTCTGGTTGATTTCATAACTTCATCTTTATATAATATTAAGATGAGATCTTGATTTTATTAGATATTCTTGTATCCAAGATACATATCTATTTTTCATAAAATCTCTCATTAATATTTATGTATTAATTTTCGAAAAATATAAACTAATTTGGGCCCAAAATATTTCTTTTATTTTAATCACATTATTCATTGTTGGACATTTAATTGGGCTACTTAGGAGAATTAAGATTGGACCTCCTAATGGGTCTTGAATTCTAACATTAATTGAGTCCAATGTCATTCAACCCATTAACATTAATCTCACTCCACTATAGGATTAATGTTGCACTATCCATCTTAACCCATATTACAATCATATGGCTCCCGGTCATTATTTCCCGTGTTTAAGATTCTCTTGTCCGTTAATTAATCAAGCCACTGAACACTTTAATTAATTTAACATCTTATCCTTGGAGTAAGGACAGCTCTTCTTTATCATCATACCGGAAACAAATTCCACTTGCAATATTTAGTATGACGAACGTTTAAAGCCCACCAAGAGGACTAATCATGCAAGACTCTCCAAGCACACGTTCCTCTGTATTAAATCTTAGCAACTGTCATGTTCTCAATGGCGTCACCCAAGATGCAAAGTATTGAGTCTTATTGACTCTCTACCCATAACAAATTAAAGTGCCACGCACGGATCACACACAGTCCTATTTAAGGGACAGAGGTTTAGAAATAAACGACCACTGAGGTCTAATTCTTCATCCCATAAATCAGTACGGAAGAATTACCTCTTTGTAGGTCCTCCTCAATGCATCATCATGCACTAGTGCAATCCCTTGGTCAAGATAAGTCAATCTGGGATCTACACATCAACCGTTTACCAATGGGGTGTTCAAATCTCATCTAGGTTGTGAATTTAGTACTTGTTACAAGAAACTAATAATGTGATCTTGCTGTGAGTTATCCGGGGATCACCACATTTATCTATAGTGTAACTTGTACTATTATATGAACGGATTGCAATAAATAAATAACATTCATATTTATCTAAAGCACAGTGATAAAAGATTTATTTCAGATAAAACTCAAAGATTCAGTTTAGTTATACAAAGTAAAAACATATTTTCTAGTATAACCCTAACACAAATCAAACAAATATAGTAAAATTTTATATGAAAATAGTTTATGATGAAATTATCATTAATCAGTTTTAAAATATCAAACATTTAATTAGGTGTATCAAAAGCTGAGGTTAATTAAATTTATATATTGAGCCTAACTTTTGATACACCTAATGTATATTTTAATACAATTGACCAAATATTTGATACTTTAAAAACAATTTCATCATACATTTATCATGAACTATTTTCACACAATCCCACTCAACAAAAATATACTTAAAAGCACAAAAAAAAAAACATTAAACAAACCTATTCATTTTAGCTTAGCGGCAGAAAATAGTTAATATAAACACGAGAGACATTATAAATTTCATATTTGCTTAGGCAAAAAAGATAGCATAATTTTGTCTTACTTAAAGAAAACATGGTCTTAATTAACTTAGCTACGCCTGCGAGTAGCAACTCCAATTCCTAAAATTATCATATTCCAAACATGTAGGTCAATCTAAGTGTAATAGCTATACACCACCACGGATCCTCCTCATTTCTTTAGCATAAGTTTTCTGTGAATTCCAGGGAAAGATAGACACAAAATTAAAATAATTAATAAAAATATATATTTATCGAACTCATGTAATAACCCCATCCCATATATTGTGTCTATCTCTTTTCTAACTTTAGGAGAAATTTATATATAAAAAAATAGAGAAGATCCGAACTCAGCTAGAGACGTACCATAATTGAATTGTTCAAGTAGAGTTCATGCTCTCAGTTCAATGGGTGGCCAGAATATTAAATAACTCAAAGGCGATCCGCAGAATCTCTACCACGCTACATACCTCGATATCTACATAAATTGGGTGAGCGCAAAGTGGTATTTCCTTCATCACAATTAATTAAATATAAAAAATAAAATAATTACAAATTGGTATAAAAGTAATATACTATTTTTAAATATGTATAAAATTTTTGCATAATATTATAAATAGAAATTGAATAATAGAATTATTATTTTGCATATTGTACTTATTTAAAAATAATGCATTATTTTATTTAGACTGATCCAAATAAAATTAACAAGGCATAACATACATACTCAATATTTAATTCTATGTCTAAATTTAGAATGCTTTGACTGAACCAACTATGCACAATTTCTCATGTGTGGTAACCAATGACTTGTAAAACATAAGAACATTTAAAAGTGATAAAATATCCAATAAATAGCATAAGAGAAAAAAAAAACCATGGCCTAAAAATAATTAAATGAGAATCATAGAAATATTGATAATAGATTAATGAATTATAAATGTTATAAATATTTTAATATTGTGAATATTACTTATAAATTAAGTAATTTATTGGGTCAAAGGTCTGATAGGCTTTTAGGTTAGATATAAGGGTCAGTCACAAATTTGTACAAAAATAATGCAATATTTTTAAATAGGTACAATATGCTAAAAAAAAAATTATTATTCAACTTATCAATTTGTGTATGGACCCAGACGTAGTCACTAATGAATTGAGTCAACAAATTTATGTTCTAGCTTCTTCTTGATTTTTTTATTTAAAACATGTTATCAACACTAACGCTTTAATCAACTGAGCAAAGGGTACTCAATTGGGATCGATCGGATTGTCGGAATTTCACATATTCATTCAAAGGATCGGTTGTAAGTATATATTCTATTTTATTCTTAATTTTAAGATAAATTATGATTTAAAACCTTAGATAGGTAGGGATGGCAAATGGAGCAGGTTGGGGCGGATACTAGAAGATCCAAATCCGCTCCACTCTATGTGCGGGTCAGGTCGGATCGATCCGTTACGGATCACGGGGCGGGGCAGATCGATCCATTCTAAATTATAATTTTATGATATATAATATATTCTTACATATTAAAGTAAATTTAAGGTCTTAATTAAAAAAAATTATGATATTAAAAATATACTATACGAATTTATTTTTATCTTTAAATATGTTGATATTAATTAAAATTTATAGTTAAAACATCATAATATATTTCATATTATGTTTTATTGGTATATATTGATCAAAAATATATTTGTTAAATTAATTTATTCTTATTTATACTATATACTCCCTCCGTCCCACTATAAGTTTCTCACTTTTCTTTTTTGGACGTCTCACTATAAGTTTCTCATTCCATAAAAAGCAACAACACTATTGCATATATTAATAAACAAATACCACTTTTCACAACTCTCCATTACTTTTTCACAACTTCCCATTACTTTTTCATATTTTTTCATTAATTTATACAAAAGTTAACATGTGGCCCACAATATAATAATAATAATACACTTTCTTAAACAAAACAACAAAAAAAACAAGAAGTTTATAGAGGGACGGAGGGAGTATATACTAATAAGTAATAATATTTTTTTAATAAATACCATATATATTCAATTTTTAATAATATAAAGGGTCAAAATGGAGCGGGGCAGGTCGGGGCAGAGCGATAATGATATCCATACCCGCTCCGCCCCGCTGCGGATCGCGGGGCGGGCGATCCATACTGTGTGGGTTCAAATCAGAGCAGACCGGGGCAGATCAAATTGTCATCCCTGTTGATAGGATATGTGAATTAGATGTTTTTATCATAGCATATTATTTTATGATCTGACATGATTTGTGAATTGTGAATTGGTGTTTTTATTGCTAATAATCACTTGTTTATCTGTGCAATTTTTATTTCCAGACGTGGAACCTTTCGTCTTAATCCTAATAAAGGTCCTAGTTCTCTCTTCATCATTCCCAAATCATCCTTCAAATCCATTAACAATTTCAAAATCATTGATTACCAAAAATTATGTTCTGCAAATTGCCATGACCACCAAACTTGTGTCATGCTAATCTTCGGTTTATTATATATATATATATATATATATATTGGTCTCAAATAGTGCAACCAGGTGTATGGGGAAATACACCTGTATTTGAAAATCTTTTGACAAGCACAACATGCAAACACTTGACTAAACAGCAAGTAGCCTATGTGACCTTGACAGGGGACTTAGAAAGTAGCATGTCGTAGTTATAGAGAGGCTGATGATTGATATCTTTCCTAATGTGTGGGAGTTAAGGGAGGTGGAATCACAAAACGCAAATATTAAAAGAAAAGAACACAAGTAACCAACGAGAGCTACTCTCGTCCCATGCCTCAAAGGCTGAAATTTCCAATTCTTATTAATCTCCCCAAAAAACAAAACAAGCAGCAAATAAATAAATTTCTTAACCCTAACCCTAACTTAAGCCCTAAGAAACTAAGCTCATAGGCCAATTTATTTCATAACTTAAAATAAACTTCTAAATAGTAATCAATTAAAAGTGAGATGTGTATCAATTCCCAACGCCTAAAAAACAGTCTTGTCCTCAAGGCTGGAAGCAGGAATTGCTGCTTCAAAACACTGATGGTCATCCACCGGGGTCTAATTCCTTATCATCATCCAAAACAACCATAACACAAAGCGAACTCTTAGAACATATATGTTGTGGAGAGTACGGCTCCCGATATCTAAAGCACAGACCTCTGGCTCTAAGATCCCGGTACTCTGACTGAGACATTTGATGAGGTGGATTAACTGACGACCTTGTTGATGCAGTAGAATTCTGACCTTGGGGGGCTGCTGCTGCATATTTAGGGAAATTATGGCTTCGTGCAAATTCAAATGGTGCAGGTTTGGCTGCCACTACCCCATTTTATCTTGAGTACTATCTTTGGGTTTCTGGACGACCATCAAAGGTATGTTGAATGGGGTTCAGGACCTGGGAATCGTAAAATTGATCTTGGGAGGCAAGTAGTTCTCATTCGATTTCCCGAGCGAGATGCATAGTGGTGGCCACGTCTTCAGCGTCCTTGGAGCGGATACAAATGTGAATTTCATACCGAAGACCATGGAGGAAAAGGCCCAAGGCGCCGGAATAAGTGTGGAAGTGGCACCAATCGAGCGATGAATTGGTGGACATATTCATCCATAGTCATTTGACGGGTCAGGGCGAGAGCCTCGCATGGATTGGCTCGAGGATTGGAACCATATTGTTTCATTAACTCTATCGAAAACCTTGCCCAACTGAGATTCTGTATCCGAGAATGAAGCCACTGCAACTAATAGAGGGCTAAGCCGTCCATCACGACAAGGGAGTATTCCAGTTTCATGTCCTCTTGTGTCTTCTCAATTGCAAAAAACTATTCCGCACGGGAGAGCCACGATGACGGGTCTTCACCTACGAATATCGGTAGTTCAATTCGGGGGTTTAAGGTGTCTGCTGCCACAGGTGGTGATGAAAGCACAGGCTTAGAGGACGCTTCTCCAGTGGACAACGGTTCCAGAGAGGTAGTTTTGCCCTTAGTCAGAGTGTTGATCGAGGCCTGGATATCCGTGATTGATGCAATCATCGTTGTGATTGATTCCATGCCCTTCTCCAACTTGTTCTCCCACGATTCCATGCCCCTTTCCAATGCTGTTATGCGATCGTCCGCCTTCGTCATGATCCGGCAGGTCGGATCAAATTGGTGGAGTTAATATTAAAAGAAAAGAACACAAGTAACCAACGAGAGCTACTCTCATCCCACGCCTCAAAGGCTGAAATTTCCAATTCTTATTAATCTCCCCTAACAACAAAACAAATAGCAAATAAATAGATTTCTTAACCCCAACCCTAACCCGAACTTAAGTCCTAAGAAACTAAGCCAATGGACCAATTTTTTTCATAACTTAAAATAAAATTCTAAACAATAATTAATTAAAAATGAGGTGTGTATCATACTGCAAGGTTAAGTAACCTGTGAGTTGGATAACTATCAAACAAGCCTATAGGCTATGGACTAAAACTTCAGACAAATTATATACTCTTGAAAAAATGTTATCCCCAACAAACACAAATAAAGTAAAGTAATAAATGACATAGACTATTTATAGTGGTTCGGAGTTAAACTCTCCTACATTCACTTTCCTGATTTACCAGGAGAATTCCTTCAAATTGGAATTCCTTGATAGAGTGTCAAGATATATTGACCAAGAACACAACTTATGTCCTAATCCCTAGGATTGCTCTGAGTCCTATCCCTCTCCAGATTGTAGTCTTAGCATAGTTCTCAGCTTACTTTCATATCACTCTCCGCTTAAACTTCTCAGCATTTGGGTTTGAGTGGATTCCAACTAATTTGAGATAGTCCTTACTGTTGAGCGATTGTCCTAAATGAATCAATTATATGGCTAATTACTCGTGTAAAATCACTCAAATAATAATCTAAGTTTATGAACTAATTTGATAATATGAGATATAAAGAGAAGTGTATTGAGAGAAATTGTGTGATGTTCTTGTATATATAGAGAGAGTGGAATCCCTTACAAATGTATACATTTCTCTTATTTATACCCTTGCATGGATGAGGTGGCATCTAATTAGGCCACTTAGCTTAATATAGTGACAAGTGTCCTCCACTTGTCACTATTTTAACATTTTAAACCCACTAACTCTCCTCTAAAAGACTAATCAGCCCTTCTTTATTGGTCTCCCTCCCTGGGAGACTGACTATCTCCTGGGCGAGCAACCTTTAGTGGGGCAGATGTCCTGCACTTGGATGGGGTTGTAATGTGCTCGCCTCTTTGTGGGGTGCTAGGTGTACATCCACTCTTGCCCCCATTAGTTGGGTGTGGTTGGTGGTCTTATCGGCATCCGCTGTGGTGTTGGGCGAGCAGCTTAGGCGAGCAACATCTAGTTTGTGTTCCCTTTGCTTGTTGGTTGAATGTACATATTCAGGTTAAAGGGCGAGCAAGGTGGCGAACATCTTCAAGTTGGCCTCACGGGCTTGCTGACTTGGTTCATCCCTATTCGCCTTTAGGCCCCACATGGATAGGTACGTGGTGAGCATCTTTGACTTGACCTTGTAGGTTTGCTGACTCGACCCTCCCTTGCTCACCTATAACCTTGCTATAAACAAGATTTTGTTTAACTTTAATTAAGTATCGTCGACTATTCTTTAATTGTCGGCGTGATTCCTTTTATCAACATTTACCCCTCAGCACATGCTTCGATTTGATCTTCATATCGAAGGATGTGCTGGATTTGTTGTGTGCAACTGAGGGGTGATATAGAGATTTTGAGGATAACGGCGAGCACTAGGGCGACCAGGTTGGCGAACAACTTCGAGACTTTTGTCTGTTGGTGCATTCGGCTGTGGTGCTCGTCTCCCTGTGGTGCCTGCCCTTTTGATTGTCAGATTTAGGGCGGCGGAGCGGGAAATGAGGAGTTTCTCTTGGTTGGCGTGCCAATCAGTCATACAAAAAGGTGCGCCAATTATTCAAATTTCAAAAAGTTTTTGCAATTAAGTCCCTGAAGTTTGCCCTTTTTGCTCTTTTCTATTCGTAACATATAAATAACATTCACCCCATATTTCCTTTTCTTCTTCTTTATGCGATTTCCACTGCAACTTCCAACGATCTAACCTCCCCAAGCTTTCAGGCGATTTCTTCATTATCCTATTCCCAGGATCATTCCAAAGATTTGTTGAAGGTAATTCTTCATATTAACTCACTCTTGTTTCTCCATTTATTTTAATCACCAATCATCTGCACATTATACTTCTTTTTCTTATCTATTGGGACTTTTCATTTCTTTGGTTTCACCGGATTTCTAGCGGGAATCATTTGCCGAAGTTTAGGCGATGGGATTATCAATCCATAGTTAGCACTATCCTAGGGCATATTTTCTCCTCTCCATTCGCTCTCTACAAGATGTTAACCTCTTCGAGCCGTACGGTCTCTAACCGAAATCCAAGAAAATGGACTATTGACGAGGGTGGTCCTATTGCCGATCTTTCGTCGGTCCATCTGGTGGAATCTGATCCCGAAGCCGCCTCCATTGTGTGCTCAATGGAGGATGAGATGCCAAGCATTCGGGTGAGCAGGATGTAGAGCAACCCTCTGCCCGCCTAGACGATGCCAACCAGGTCCCCAAAGAGATTGCCTCTAGTAGCGAGGAAGAGTCAATCATAGACTGGCTTGAGTCTGTGGGTTTTCCTCAACCCAATATGGTGAAGACGACCATCCCTGAAGGTGTCGAGCAAGAGTTTGACTAGAATGTCTTCTACAAGCGGTATGCGAGCAACTTTCCCATACCTCCTTCCCAGTTTAGGGAGTCCCATTGGTCCTCGATCTTTAAAGTGAGCACCGTGGAGAGCGTAATAGATTAGGGCTACTTGTACAGCATCCGTAGGGATTATATGATCCCTTGTGACATTACAATGTACGCGCCTCGGAGAATGAAAGGGTTGATCACCCCCCTGCTGGTTTGACGGCGATCAACATGCACACCATAGTCGTCGGGGTTACACTGCCTCTTTACCCGCTTGTGGGTCATCTAGAGGCGACCAACTTGGCGATTACCCAACTCACTCCAAAAGCATGGGGCAACTTGCTGGCATTCTTCACCATGTTTACCCTCGAGTGATACAAGGACCGCCTCACTCCTGTCGAGGTGAATTACGCCCTTTGCCTTAGCAAATGTTCGGAGGAGGGCAGCGGATACTATTACCTCAAGGCGAGGACGGACATAAAAATTCTTGAGGGGGCTCCCAACAAGGTGAAGAATTGAAAGGAGCAGTTTTTCTTCATAGGAGCATTATCGATATCCAACGAGCATCCCATAACCAGTTTCGAGCAGGGACGTCTAGTGACCATAAGGCTAAGAACCAAGATATTTTTCGAGCATTATAGAAGTCTTCAGAAGCCAGTAGTGACCAGTCGAGTTCAACAAATTGATTGGCTGTCAATATAGTCCCTGCGAGGAATGGATATAAATACCTAAATAGGTACAGTGTCGGGCATGAACAAACAACTTCAGAGGACTCAACAGCAGACAACGATGAAGATCTCGAAAGGAAATCGAATCAACCTAGGCACACCCTATAAACCTGACACAAGTACGATTCTGTTGAATCATCCTATGTGGCAAGCTCCCATTGGACTCGTACAGGAGACAACGACTGAATGCAGCCTCCACGATGCGGAGCACGATCCGAGGATATAGATAGCCTGGGGACCACAACCGCATGACTTGTTCGTGCCATGTCCCCTACCTAAAACTATAAATACCAGCTCTTTTGAGCTGAAAAAAGAGGATAGCATATACTTACTCTTATAGTCTCTCTCTATCACCATTGTAATCTGTTACAGCTTCCTTTAGCTAATAAAATACAGAAATCTCTTAAAGTCCTAGTCCTTGTAATATAAGGCTAGACAAATCTAGTGTTCTTATTATTTTATACAGCGATCATCCTACTTGTTCGTTGTTGCTCGTTCAACAACTCTCCTCGGGTTGTTACAGGACCAACAGAATTATATGGGCCATTTTATTTAGTTAGATATTTAGGCAGGATATGTTTGATTTTTTTTTTTTAACACAATACTATTTGGTTGATCTATCCAATGGAGATACGCCTAAGATCAACGGAATAACCTCCATTCATGAGATCAAAATGGAGAAATTACATCTACTCATAAACCTCCTGTTAGCCTATACTCAATGTCTACTGAGTTTATCATTACATATTTAGGAACAATATCATAAGGTTTCACTTAAGTATAAAGTGACTTAATTCCTGCTAAATTTTTGCAAGTAGAACCGCTTGTCGCGGCATAGCTAGGTGTTGAGTCAACAATGATTGTTTGAAATCAATTGGAATAAAGAAATTGAAGAACACCAAGATTTACGTGGTTAGATCAGAAATGATCTACGTCCAAGGATGAGGGCGCCTCTCTTACTAATCAATGGAGAAAATACAGATTACAAGTGTTTTTATCTCACTGAGTATATGATCGTTCTATAATCGTCCTATTCCTCTCTATACATATGTGCGTATATATATAGGAGAATGAAATCCCTAATTAAATGCTAGTGATCGTAACCACCTAACAAGAAAACTGCTACAGTTGCAACCGAAAATGAGTAACTGTCAGAGCCCAACGATCTTCAGTTTTGATTCTGTTAAACTGATCGTCTGTTGTCCAATTTGGAAGTTTAAACCGCTTCGTAACTGATCCTGAGTTAATTCCTGACTTTGGAGTCAGTATGCTCCTTTATTGTCTTGTCTTGTCTTGTCTGCTGATGTGATATGTCCTCAGCTGAGTCTGAGTACTCAGCTGATATCATCAGTAGACCTTTTGTCCTGATCTGATTAGCTGACCTGATCAATCACCCTGACTCTAATCCTGATAGCTCATCCTGACTGACCATCATCAGCTGACCACCATCAGCTGACCTCCTCAGCTGACCACCTCAGCTGACCTCCTCAGCTGACTCCGCTGATATCCCGGATGACTTTCAGTAGAATTCTCAACCGATCTCAGCTGACCTCATCAGGTGACTAACCATCAGCAGACCTATCAGCTGACTTCCTCAGCTGATAGTATAATGTTCAGTTAACCAGCAGTACTTGCTCATCTGAGTTCATTTCACTTTCTTTGCACCCATAACAATTCTCCACCTCAAAGTAAGTGAGATACTTCCACCTAACCTTCACATCTCAGTAGTATTAAGGCACATCCCATGACTGTACCTTAACCAGCTCCAAACAGTAGTTGAACTTAGAACTTGGTATGACTTTAGTCAGCATATCAGCAACATTGTCATCAGTAGATACATTTTATATTGTGATCACCTTCTTTTCCACTACATCCCTCACAAAGTGAAGCCTCACATCAATATGTTTAGATCTTTCATGAAAAACCTGATGCTTAACTAAGTGAATGGCACTCTGATTATCACATTGCACAGTAACTTCATCTTGCCTGATTCCAAATTCCCTGATAATGCCCTTAAGCCACATAGCCTCCTTTACTGCTTATGTCACTGCGATGTACTCAGCTTCAGTGGTTGATAATGTAACCACTGACTGTAATGCAGCCCTCCAACTGATGGTTGTGCCATAAAGTGTAAACACATATTCAGTCAGAGACTTTCTAGTATCTATGCTTCCAGCATAGTCAGAATCTACAAAACCTTGTAGAGGTTGCTTGTCCTCCTGAGTCCTCTCAAATAATAATCCCAGATGTGCTGAACCTTTCAGATATCTCATTATCCACTTGAAAGCTTCCCCATGTGCCTTTCCAGGATTAGCCATAAACCTGCTGACCAAGCTCACTGCATGAGCAATATCAGGTCTGCTACAAACCATGGCATACATTTTGCTTCCAACTCCATTTGAATAAGGTATCTTGTTCATCTGAGATTTATCTTGATCACTCTTGGGATATTGATCAGCTGACAATTTGAAATGTTGTCCAAGAGGAGTAGAGACCGATCTTGACTCATGCATATTGAATCTTCTCAAGATTTTCAGTATGTAATCCTGCTGAGTCAAGAACATCCTTCCAGCTGACTTGTTCCTGATAATATCCTTACCCAGAATTCTCTTTGCACTTCCAAGGTCTTTCATGTCAAAGGTTGAACTGAGCTTATCCTTCAGTTTCTGAATTCTTCCAAGACTTTTGCTGGCAATTAACATATCATCCACAAAAAGTAATAGATATGTCAGTACCTCAGAGCCTTGCTTTTCCAAGTACACACAGCTATCGTACTTGCATCTGTTAAAGCCTATAGACACCATAAAGCTATCAAACCTTTTATACCACTGCCTTGGGCTTTGCTTAAGTCCATACAATGACTTCTTCAGCAAACATACCTTTCCTTCATTTTCTGATAGTATGAACCCCTCAGGCTGCTGCATATAAATGGTTTCTTCAAGCTCTCCATGTAGTAATGCAATTTTAACATCCAGCTGTTGTAACTCCAGTCCATCCTGATTCACCTTAGACAATAAGATCCTTATTGAGCA
>JAPKLY010000125.1:518269-532114 GCA_026898435.1 Prunella vulgaris
TGGGACACATATGAAATGAGCACCCAGAATCCAACACCCAATCTTCACTCAGCTTGACATCAGTAACAGCCAAGACCTCAGCACTATCATATCCTTCCTGAGTACCAATTGTGACATCTGCCTTCTGATCCTCTTCTTGCTTCCTGGATTTGTCAGGACAATTCTTCTTGAGATGTCCCACCTTCTGACATGAGAAACATTTTCTCCTTTCCACAAATTTTCCAGATTCATGGCCTTTACCATTCTTCTTCTTCTTTACCTAAAACGGTTTCTTCCCTTTCTTGAACTTGATATTCAGCCCTTCACCTTGATTTGTGTTCTACCTTTCAGATTGCATTTGAAGCGCCTTAGTTTTCAATGCATTCTGAATATCATCAGGGGACACCTTCTCTTGTCTTCCAAATAACAGAGCATCCTTGAAATTCTCCAAGGATTTTGGTAGAGAGTTTAGTAACATCATGACTTTATCCTCATCTTCAATCTTGACTTCAAGATTCTCCAAATCATCCACTTCTTTATTGAATTCTTCAAGTCGTTCAACAAGATCCCTATCTTCAGTCATCTTGAATGAATGAAGCCTCTGCTTCATGAACAACTTATTGGTAACTGACTTCGTTTGATACACTTGTTCCAGCTTATTCCACACATCAATGGCAGTCTTCTCCTTATACACCTCCCTCAGGGGTTTGTCTCCCAAGCACAAAATGATTGTGCTATGAGCCTTGTCCAGAATCTCCTGCTTCTTTGCAGGTTCTGATGCGGATGATGATGGCCACTGATTCGCTGGTTTCAGAGCATTTGATAATCCATGGTGTGTGAGGAGAGTTTTCATCTTCACCTTCCACAAACCAAAATCATTCGCCCCTTTGAATTTCTCAAACTCCATCTTCGTAGAAGCCATAGCAGTTGATTTCACCAACAATCTTCCTGTTTTCCCACAGACGGCTCCAACTGTTGAGTCAACAATGATTGTTTGAAATCAATTGGAATAAATAAATTGAAGAACACCAAGATTTATGTGGTTCGATCAGAAATGATCTTCGTCCACGGATGAGGGCACCTCTCTTACTAATCAATGGAGAAAATACATATTACAAGTGTTTTTATCTCACTGAGTATATGATCGTTCTATAATCGTCCTATTCCTCTCTATACATATGTGCGTATATATATAGGAGAATGAAATCTCTAATTAAATGCTAGTGATCGTAACCACCTAACAAGAAAACTGCTACAGTTGCAACCGAAAATGAGTAACTGTCAGAGCTCAACGATCTTCAGTTTTGATTCTGTTAAACTGATCATCCGTTGTCCAATTTGGAAGTTTAAACCACTTCGTAACTGATCCTGAGTTAATTCCTGACTTTGAAGTCAGTATGTTCCTTTCTTGTCTTGTCTTGTCTTGTCTGCTGATGTGATATGTCCTCAGCTGAGTCTGAGTACTCAGCTGATATCATCAGTAGACCTTTTATCCTGATCTGACCAGCTGACCTGATCAATCACCCTGACTCTAATCGTGATAGCTCATCCTGACTGACCATCATCAGCTGACCTCCTCAGCTGACCACCATCAGCTGACCTCCTCAGCTGACCACCTCAACTGACTACCATCAGCTGACCTCCTCAGCTGACTCCGCTGATATCCCGGATGACTTTCAGTAGACTTCTCAACCGATCTCAGCTGACCTCATCAGGTGACTAACCATCAGCAGACCTATCAGCTGACTTCCTCAGCTGATAGTATAATGTTCAGTTAACCAGCAGTACTTGCTCATCTGAGTTCATTTCACTTTCTTTGCACCCATAACACTAGGCTTGGAAATACATTGCTTTAGAATTAGGATTTATGTGGAATATCTTTCTGTGTCTATTATTGATTTTTGTAGCTGATTTGGCTTGCTCAAAAAAAAAATTTATTAAATTATCCTTAATGATTATTACTTGTCTCAGGCTTGCAATATTGCGATTCGTCTTACTTTAATTCAAGTGGAACAATTATAACGAAAATTCAAATCCACCTTTGTCCAAAAGGCAAAGCCACTGATTATATTCTAAAACATCATCTAAATAAGAATATTAAAAATTTGATATCTTATGAGAAATAATATGTTTATGAAAATTCCTGAAGAATTGTGTACATAAAAAATTAATAAAACATATAGCAGAAAATATTAATAGCGAAAATATAAATGATGAAATTATCAATGACATAAATTGGTAGTCGAAAATAATAATGCTTGCTGATTATATGTGGAATTCTCGAGCTTGATTTTTCAGTAATGCTTGTTGCTCGCATGGAGCAAGGTCATATGTGATCACTTATTTTCTTCTTGCCTTTTGAATTTGGTGATGAGCCTGACCTGCTCGCCTCTGACTTAGCTGCCCGCATAGACATTTGTGCACCTGAGTGACCAGCTGTTGGTCGAGTTTCTGTAGGTGTAGTCTGGATGGTTAGTAGACGAGCAGTATGTGATTGTTGCCGCTGCAAGGCCCTCAACATTGTTATAGTCCGTTCAATATCATCCAGGGTTCTAATCAATGATTCCAGCTCCGAATTAATGCATGATCCTACTGGTGCATACAATTACTCGTTAATGGGATGACTCAACTCCAATTTCATTTCTTCTTGCACTTCGTCCATGTGAAGTGGCTTTCGATTGAGAGGTTTCTTGAGACATTCTTGATAATTTTCTCCAATTCCAATAGTCAGGGTGTGTGTGTTTCAACATGTTCAATCAATCTTCAACCTTTAATCAAAATTTTAATTTCTCCCAGCTCCTCAATTTTTCCAGAATCATGTAAAGGTATTGAAAATGTTGACTCTCTAGCCTTGCATGCACAAATCCTTTCAATTGTTTAGCTAGTAGTTTGTGCATACATGCATTCTGAGTTGGCTAACCCTTCATTGGATGATGAATGTGAGAGATTTCCAGGATGCAAGGATGTTTCTTCAATTGCTAGACTTCGAATTTCTTCAGCTATGGGTGTAGCTTCATTTTTTCTTCAAATTGTTGTTCAAATCTTTAAATGTTCTTGAGAAACTCAAGAACACCCCTTTGAATCTTCAATAATTTCTTAAGAAAATTCTTCAAATGGAGGTTCGAACCCTCCTACGAGCATCACTTTTGTTGATGATCTTTACTAATTAGAGTGATTATGTGGTTGTAATCCTAATGATGATCATCAAACAAATTGTTGGAATCTCTTTTGCGTAGTGAATATAAGTTGATAATGTAAAAATATTGCATGTATAAGACTTAGTGTATTAAAGATAAGAGTGTCTCTTTATTAGTACAGAGGGGAAATATTTATAGATTTAAATGGGGGTGTCACCATCTTAAGCAGCTATCCTAATTAAACGACAAATGTTAAGACACTTGCCATTACATTAATAAAACTAGAATTACATGTTAATTTGGTAATTCTCTTCCCAGGAGTAAGATGAACTCGTCATGGACCTCTTGGGTGAACAACGGTCAACTCTGCATTGGGCCTTCATTAGGGTTATTGGGGTCTTTTCCTAGTTGGCGAACAGCTTTACATGGATGTCAATTCATCCAGTATGGGTGCGAACAACTCTAAGTGTCAGTACATTTGAGTTGCTCGCTACCGCTACTAGTGTACTTAGTGGTTTGTACTTCGATAATAGTTACATTCACTGGTCAACTCCATCTTGATCGCCGACTCCATAAGCTGTTCGCCAAACCTTAACCTTGATCGATGTGCACTATCTTGTTCGTCTATCAACAGTATGTAGCTAGTTTGGGCAGGTTTGAAGCTCGGCCTATCTCGTAGAAGCAACCAAGCCCCGAGCCAACGAGGTTACGACCAGATTGAAGTCCGACGACCAACCTCAACGAACCCCTTTCATTAGTATTATGAGTCGAGCTTCGAGGATAACTTGACCTCAGGATGGAATCAAATTTGTTACCTCATCAACCAAATTGGTCTGACTCATAGTACTTTTCTGTTAATCATTCTCCTACGTGTCAACTAACCATTGGTCTAGTACTACCCATTGTACTGAATTTCGGTACACAAGGCCAGCATAATCCAAGGCTTAAGGGCCTTGTGACCATACGCCACCTGACACCTCTATCCTTATATTCACAATCTATAAATTTGGTCTCTCATGGTCATAGCACAACCATTTTCATATATATACAAGCACTCTTTAAGCCCGCTTCTTGCAATAATAGTCTGAACATTATTGGTGATCTTTATTCCTACCGCATTTAGCTTCATATTGAAACGTTTAACTTGTTTACCTATGTTTCAGGCGCATCAATATTCTTAGGTATCTACAAATATTTATCCTACATTTTAATGAAATAAATACTCTTAAAATATATACCTAAAATGCAAATAAAATGTACAATGATATTGTTTTGTCATTTAATATTAACCCATCTAAAATTTAATTTTATACATTTAATGCGACATCATTAGTCTATACAATTATACATATTTTAATTTCGAAGTAAGAACCTCTAATAAAAGTGATAATAATTTATTGGCGAAGTCATTCTAATGCAACTTTTTCATCTATTGACCATCCAAATTTTTAATGACATATGTCAGACCCAAAACTTGTCATCATATTGATGCAAGCAATGGCGTAGTCGAATTTGCGTCATCAATGAGTTATCATTAGTTACATTGTTTAATTAATTAGTACTTAATTAGTTGCATCACTTAAATTAATCTTGATTTAAATTGTCATCGTATTGATGCAAGCAATGCCGTAATCGCGTTTGCGTCATCAATGAGTGATCATTAGTAAATTCCTTAATTCGTATTTTAGTACTAATTAGTCGCATTAGTTAAATCTTGGTTCATTTCAATTCGCAGTTTCGCACGTCATAATGACAAAGTCACTAATAAAGAAGGTACTTAATTAATAAATTAATGTTTGCTAGTTCGTTCATTGCTGCCTAAGAACATGGTCGTTGTAATAGCTAATGATCAATTTAAAAATTAATAATAGAGTTAATTTTTATAAATAACACGATCTTTTAACTTAAGTATTTAAAATTTTAGTAGAAGAAATACATCTTAATTTTTATTTGTTGAAATCTGATAAGACAAAAACTTGTATAGACTCGAGTTCACGGTAAACTCAATTTTACCAATTATCGCCGTTATATTTACATATATACTATATATCCTTGTTATGTATATATATTCACATTGTTTAATATATACACTATCATTATTAAAAAGTCAAGTATATTTTTATTATCGGTGTGTAGATATATTTAAGTAGCTGTGGTAGACATACTCAAAGAAATTGTGCCAAAATGCTAATTGTGTATTTAGTTTACTAATTAAAATTATTGTATATAAATAAACAAAAATATACGATGTAACAAATAAGATTTGATAGAATTAATCTTCAATGATGTTTTTAAAAAATATTTAGTGATAAAAAATTAATAATATCTAAAATAATTACACATATTTTAATTATAAATTCTGATTTTCAAAATAAGATGCAATTCTTTTATGAGTATCAAGTTTCTTATTCACATTCACATTTTGGGTTCAAATTTTGCTTCCATCAATTTCACCCAAAAGAAAGATGGAGAAGATAATACAAGGAAAAGGTAGAAAATTAGTAAAATATGAATTTATTTCGAAATAACCTTAATTTAGTCACCAATGATGTCACCACATGCATGCATCATTAGCAACTAACTAATCATGTTGTAATTAATTAATAATTAGTTGCTAATTAAGTTTATTTAATCGTCATGATATTTAGTAATACGAAGATATGACAAAGTGCATGTCGTGGTAGACGAGGACCGGGAAAGTCTTGGTTCAATTCAACATGTGTGATATAATAACACAAGTCACACCTACATATACTAATTTAAACGTCTCATTCTCTAGCTATAGCTTATACATAATATACGAACAAGCGTATCATACATTAATTTAATTTTTTTTAAAAAATTATGTGAAATTGTATCATGATATGAGATTGATAAAGAAAAGGGAGACAATTTAAAATACCCATTTTCAATTTTAAAAAATTTATTTTACACACTTCAAATATAAATAATTTTTTCTACCTATTTTCAATGTCAAACAATTCTTTTTACTCATATGACTCACAATCATCGTCTAGTCATATATTTCATCCCACTCCGCTCTATCTTACCATACCTCACCCCCACTCCACTCCATTTGATATTTATATCATTTAAAATTATCAAATATTATATAATAATGAATAATACAATAAAATTTTAAAACATTCAATTTTAATAAGAAATTAACTAATTATAATATTTTTATCATATATATATCTGATTATTTGACTTTTCTATTTAGATTATTTTAATGTATAATGCATATTAATGAATATTATAATACATAAATTAAATTTTAATGCAAATTAATGAATATTATACTTTATAAAAATATTTAATTTGTGGTGTTTGAAAATATATCTATCTATTAAAATTTAATTAACACAAGAGCATTATACATCAAAACTAAATCAACAAAATTTAATTTACTCTCGAATTGTCTTCATAAAAATTTAATTATAAACTTTAACTTTTATGCATTGTGTATCGAATTAGTGATTAATCAATAATTTTTTTCATAAAAAAAATACTAATTGAAAAATGCACTCTAATATTTAAAATACAAAATATCTCTCTCTCTCTCTCATTTTTATTTATTTACCCATTAAATATTTAATAAAGTCAAATCTACCCCTATATGAAGATAGTGTAGTTATGAGAATAAGATGAGACTCAATTCAAAGTTATTAACTCTTTTATACTCATTTTATAAGGGTATATAGGTCTTTTATTATGAATTGGGTATAAAAAAAAAATTAAAATAGATGTGGATAAAATAAATTTTTAAAAGTTAAAAATGAGTATATTGTGATATACTCACTAAAAAAATGTTATAAAATTACGATGAGATGGAGTTTTTTCACGCTCATAACTATTGTCTCAAACTCATCCTTAAAAAGATACATTTTCCAATTAGTAAGTCTTTTGTGTACCAGTTACACCGTGCAACTCAAATGTATTTTTGAAAAGTTATACAAAATAATACTGAAAAGTTACACAAGTTATTTTTGAAAAGTTACACTATTAAAAATACATTTTTAAGTAATAACATGTGTAACTTTTGAATAGTATTTTGTGTAACTTTTTAAAAATGAACTAGAGTTGCACGGTGTAATTGGTACATGCAAGACTAAGCCTTTTTCAATTACATCCCAATCTTTTTTGAGTGTACAATTTATGTTCCAAATTTAAACGAAGTTCGCCAAAATAAATAAAAAGACATTGTCTTGGTTACACGTGCGAATCATGTGTAGTTGAAAAGAGTCAAAGTTTAAAACTTTTAAAAAAAAATTGACATCTGTAATCCAAATTAAATGTGATTAATTGATGGATTAATTACCAATATTCAATGAGCTAGACTTGAGGTCAAACCCGCTAATAGAAAAGGAAGAGCAGACGTTTTGTTGTTGAAAAATTAATACTGAAAATATTGAGATGGAATTACATTATTTAATTAGTATTCTCTCACCTATTCAAAATGATTTAATTTTCTATTCAATTTTTTAAATAATTTTTTAAAAATTAAACTTTTTATAGTTGAAAAGTCATTCCTATATTATAAAAAAAAATAAAAAATTGTACCATTAGTTAAAATAAATCATTTATCTAAATATTTTAATAACATCAGTGCTATTAAACTAATAAAGTTAATCACTTTTTAACAAATCTTGATTCCGAAAATAAGTCAACTAATAAAGTGCTTTTTCTTTTTTTCTTTTTTTTTTTTTGAAAACTAATAAAGTGCATTTTGAGCTAACTAATACTCCCCTGAATTTTCCATGCTCTGTTTTCCAACAAAAATCAAATTGAAAGATGAATACACCACAAAATGGAAAACTAACACATTAACAAATTCTCACTCATACTATTGCTGTTTTTTCTCCCCATATTCAAGAAGATCCTCCAGCAATTTATCATCCAAGCACTCCAATTCTAACACTTCCTTCCCTTGCTCTGTTTCCGTTTTCGACGTTGAAGACGACGACAACAACGACGATGATGACGACGACAATGAAGATGACGACGACGACGACGATGCATGAGAACCCGAAGAGGGATACTCCTCAGGGAAATTAAGAACAGCCATAGAACCTCTCATGGTGTAGGCAGCCCGATCATAAGCTCGGGCCGCTTGCTCCGCCGTTGCAAACGTCCCGAGCCACAACCGGGCCCCGTGATTGTTAGTATCCCGAATCTCCGCCGCAAATTTCCCCCACGGCCGCCGCCGGACGCCGCGGAACTTCACCTTGCCACCGACACCTTCTTTGCCCGTATCTTTGCCAATCTCATTCATCTCTCCCTCTTTTTTTTTTTATAACTCAAATCAGAATAAACAACACTTTGTTAAAGAAGTGATTGTGTGTATATACATATATATAAGTGAATCTTTTTCTTTCTAATGTTTATTAAAGTTTATGTTTAATATAATAATATGGTATTGATAGCAGATACATTGTGATGTCATTTGAATGACTAAGAAAATTATGCAGTTTACCATTCTTGATTTCTTCAAATTCCTCAGATGTTTACTGTTTCGAAGCACTTGGGATTAAATAAAAGCAAAATCTTTCATCGGATTTGTTATGATGTCATGGTTATGACGATGGTAAGTGCCTCATCCAATGATGTCACTTCAATCTGAAATTTAAATAAATTAAAATCAATTATTGATTATTATAGTATATAGATCCTAGTTTTGGGGATAGATTCTGTTGGCTAATTCCGATTGGTGTAATAGTAGTACAGAGTTGCTAAATGTGATTAATGACTTTTTTTTTTTGGTGGAGAATGATGTAAGCACATATCTTCCTTCCCAAGGAATCCATTATCAAAGTGTTCATGCCTATCATTGTCCCATTGCTGGGAAAGCAATTGTGGTTTGTGGATAATTTAGCTTTTCACTTTTCGGATGCTTATTGGATGATCGCCAAATATTTAGAGTAAGTCTCAGCCACATCAAGTGCATCATGCAATTCAAATGTATTTTTATTTGATAACTTTTTAAAAATAATCTTAAATTGCACAGCGCACCTGATACATATAAGACTAAGCCAAACATTTATTATAGATATGTGCAAAGTATGGAGTGAAGTTGTTGATACATGAACTATTTTTGTATCATTAAAAGACATTACTCTCTACATCTATAAAATAGTGTTAATGGGCTTCTTCAGAAGATTTAGAAAGGCATATATTACTCCCACTGTCCCTGAACACTCTTCACACTATTGTTTGCACACTTTATAAAAGAAATTGTGTAATGAATATAATATTGAGAGTGATGCGTAAAGTTATATTATTAGAGTGATGATGAAATTAATTGGATTGAATATAAAAATAATGAAATTTTGTGTAAATATGTGGATATTGTGAGGATAAAGTGACAATATTTGTTTTCATTTATAGAATGTGCAAAGTGTTGTGAGACGGATAGAAAAGAAAAGTGTGCAAAGTGTTAGGGGACAGAGAGAGTATGAGAATGATGAATGAATTTCATCAATTCGAAAGGTTAGTAAAGGGGATAAATCCATCTTTCATAGTCCTAATACCAAAGAAGGGGGCGGCAATGGGATTGAATAATTTTAGACCAATATCCCTTGTTGACGGAATCTATAAAATTGTATCAAAAGTCTTGGCTCGACGGCTCTATAGGGTTCTGGAATCTGTTATTTCTGAAAATTAGAGCGCATTTGTTGGAAATAGACAAATTCTGGACAACATTGTAATTCTAAATGAAGTGATTGATGAAGCTAAACGGAGAAACCTGAAGAGATTTTTCTTTAAAGTTGATTTTGCCAAGGCGTATGACAAAATTGATTGAGGATTCTTAAATATAATGATGGAGAGACTGAATTACAATTCTAAGTAGCGAAAATGGATAATGGAATGTGTATCAACAGCCTCGGCTTCGGTCCTAAAAAACGGCAGCCCCTCCGGAGAGTTTAGATTAGAACAAGGGCTACGACAAGATGACCCCTTATCTCCCTTCTTCTTCCTCATTGTGGCAGAAGGGTTAAGTATTATGATGTCTAAAGCCATTGAAATGGGCTTATTCAAAGCTGCAATGATAGGAAGAAACAACGTGAGGATCTCACACCTTCGATTTGCAGATGACACTATTTTCATGGGGAAAGTAAGTGAAGAAAATGCATGGACAGTGAGACGGGTCTTCAGGAATATGGAGTTAGTCTCAGGGTTAAAGGAAAATTTTGAAAAATGTTGCATTTATGAGGTGAACATTGAAGATGAAAGACTGAACAACATGGCTGAAATTCTGGGATGTGAATCAGGGTGTTTACCTATCACATATCTTGGTCTAAAGGTGGGATCAAATCTGAGTAGAATCTCAGAGTGGTCCGGTGTAGTACAGAAGGTGAAAAAGAGATTGAAAAAATGGGAAGAGGGCAAAATCTCAATAGGAAATCGAATCACCTTATTGAATTCAGTTCTATCAGCTCTACTAATTTACTACCTATCATTCTACCACACACCAAAAGAAATCCTGAGTGAAATTGTAAAATTACAACGTAATTTTCTTTGGGGGCGGGGAGAGCGATAGGAAACAGGCTTGGATAAAGTGGAAAACTGTATGTAACTTAAAAAATCGAGGGGGCCTAGGAGTGAGGGATTTGGAGCTTTTCAATAAAGCTCTTTTGGCGAAATAGATTTAGTGTTTCCTTTCGGATAGGGATAGTCTTTGGGTGAAAGTTGTGGAGTCGAAGTATGGATGTTTGGAGGGGGAATTGGGATAATATTATATTAGGAAATAGAGTGAGATGGTCGGGATGGTGGAAGAGTATTATTAGATGTACACTTGGAATTGAGAGAGGTTGGTTCCAAGAAAGGTTGGAAAGGGTGATCGGTGAAGGGAATGAAACGAAATTCTGGGTGGATCGATGGGTTGGTGAAGAGCCTTTGAAATCAAAATTTCCAAGCCTTTTTCATCTTAGTTTGGATAGAGAAAGTTTTATTGGAGTGATGGGGTCTTGGGATGAGGGAGGATATGGAGTTGGAATTGGAGATGGAGGAGAAATCTTTCTAATCGTAAATTTGATATGTTTAATATTTTTATTTCTTGGATTAACAAGTTCCCGATGAAAATTGGAGTTAAAGACTTGTGGAGATGGACTGGAAATTCAAGCGGAATATACACTACGAAGGATGCTTACACAATTTTACACAGCCTTCGTAAAGACATACCTTTTGAAGCTGATAAAGAAAAAGGTTTCAAACTTATTTGGAACAAATTTGCACCACAAAAAGTGATTGCTAATGCTTGGAGATTGCTATGGGATTGATTGCCAACGAAGATGAATTTGCATAGAAGAAACATTATAAACCATACTGAAGACATGAAATGTACGTGTGGCGTGCAGGTTGAATGATGAGACCAAGCAACACTACTTCTTTGAATGCCACATTACTCATAAGGTATGGACTTAGTGTTTCAAATGTCTTGGTGTTTGTAGTGTTATGCACAATTGTCCCTTTTTTTAATTTGATTTCCCATAGCTGTTTACTAAAAGGAAAAATGGGAAAACAAGTTGGTATTGCTTTGTGGCTTGGGTGGTTTGGATACTATGGAAAGGAAGGAACAATCATGTTTTCAATAATATGGATTTGCTTATGGATATATTAGTTGAGGAGGTGAAAGCTAGATTATGGAGTTGGATTAATGTCAAATTTATAGGCTGCAAGAACTTTTCTTTTAACGAGTGGCTTGTAAATCCAAGATCGGTGTTAGGTTGTTGATATTGTAAATAGACTTTGTTGTATTTGGGTATCTCTTATACCCTTTGGTGGAAATAAAATCTTTACTTATCAAAAAATAAGAATATTGTAATCAAATCAAGTACAAAATAAAATTATTTTAAAAATATTATGTGTGAGATTCGATGACAAATTATGTAAATAAATGTATATTAAAAGACATAGATAATGTTATGGGTGCAAAGAAAGTGAAATAAACTCAGATGAGCAAGTACTGCTGATTAACTGAATAATATACTATCAGCTGAGGAAGTCAGCTGATAGGTCTACTGATGATTATTTATCTGATAAGGGCAGCTGAGATTGTTTGAGAAGTCTACTGAAAGTCATCTGGGATATCAGCGGAGTCAGCTGAGAAGGTCAGCTGATGGTAGTCAGTTGAGGAGGTCAGCTGATGGTGGTCAGCTGAGGAGGTCAGCTGATGGTGGTCAGCTGAGGAGATCAGGATGATGGTCAGTCAAGATGATATGGTCAGGTCAGCTGGTCAGATCAGGACAAAAGGTCTACTGATGATATCAGGATGAAGGTCTACTGATGATATCAGCTGAGTACTCAGACTCAGCTGAGGGTGTATCATATCAACAGACAAGACAAGACAAGACAAGGAAGGAGCATACTGACCCCGAAGTCAGGAATTAACTCAGGATCATTTACGAAGCGGTTTAAACTTCCAAATTGGACAACGGACGATCAGTTTAACAGAATCAAAATTGAAGATCGTTGGGCTCTGACAGTTACTCATTTTCGGTTGCAACTGTAGCAGTTTTCTTGTTAGGTGGTTACGATCACTAGCATTAATTAGGGATTTCATTCTCCTATATATACACGCACATATGTATAGAGGAATAAGGACGATCATATATTCAGTGAGATCAAAATACTTGTAAATTGTATCATCTTCCATTGATTAGTGAGAGAGGTGCCCTCATCCGTGGACGTAGATCATTTCTGATCGAACCACGTAAATCTTGGTGTTCTTCGATTTCTTTATTCCAATTGATTTCAAACAATCATTGTTGACTCAACAATTGGCGCCGTCTGTGGGAAACAAGGAAGATTGTTGGTGAAATCAACTGCTATGGCTTCTACCAAGATGGAGTTTGAGAAATTCACAGGGGCAAATGATTTTGGTTTGTGGAAGGTGAAGATGAAAGCTCTCCTCACACACCATGGATTATCAAATGCTCTGAAACCAGTGAATCAGTGGCCATCATCATCCGCATCAGAACCTGCAAAGAAGCAGGAGATTCTGGACAAGGCTCATAGCACAATTATTTTGTGCTTGGGCGACAAACCTCTGAGGGAGGTGTATAAGGAGAAGACTGCCATTGATGTGTGGAATAAGCTGGAACAGGTGTATCAAACGAAGTCAGTTACCAATAAGTTGTTCATGAAGCAGAGGCTTCATTCCTTCAAGATGACTGAGGATAGGGATCTTGTTGAACAACTTGAAGAATTCAATAAAGCAATGGATGATTTGGAGAATCTTGAAGTCAAGATTGAAGATGGGGATAAAGTCCTGATGTTACTGAATTCTCTACCAAAATCCTTGGAGAATTTCAAGGATGCTCTGTTATTTGGAAGGCAAGAGAATGTGTCCCTGATGATATTCAGAATGCATTGAAAACTAAGGCGCTTCAAATGCAATCTGAAAGGAAGAACACAAATCAAGGTGAAGGGCTGAATATCAAATTCAAGAAAGGGAAGAAACCGTTTCAGGGAAAGAAGAAGAAGAATGGTAAAGGCCCTGAATCTAGAAAATTTGTGGAAAGGAGAAAATGTTTCTCATGTCAGAAGGTGGGACATCTCAAGAAGAATTGTCCTGAAAAATCCAGGAAGCAAGAAGAGGATCAGAAGGCATATGTCACAATTGCTACTCAGGAAGGATATGATAGTGCTGAGGTCTTGGCTTTTACTGATGTCAAGTTGAATGAAGATTGGGTGTTGGATTCTGGGTGCTCATTTCATATGTGTCCCA
>JAPKLY010000125.1:544109-562080 GCA_026898435.1 Prunella vulgaris
TTATTATTATTATTATTATTATTATTATTATTATTATTATTATTATTTATTTATTTTTAATCGACAAAAACTACTGTGAGATGAAGCCGCAACCACGAGAATGCACGGATAGTTGTCCATTAATCACAATTTCCGTTAATCTTGCTTATTAACATAAAATTGAAAAACAATAAAATTTTAGTAAAACGTGACATTATTTTTAAAAGAAATGTGTTAATCACTTTAGAAAGAAAACATTATCAATTTCAATGGACGCCCTATGAAAAGTGATACAATTTCTATGTATTTCAAAAAAAATACACACAATTTTATGAATTTTTAGTTTAAAAATTATGTTATTAATTATACTTTAGATAATTTTATTAGTAATAATAATTTCACACCTCTTGTAAATCATGCTACTAACGGCTTTATGTGTCTATGATCGTATTAATCCAAAATTTTGGGATGAAATATTTTTATCATTGATAACTCATTGAGTGTGTGTTTGTTTTAAAGGATAAAGTCATTTATCCCCATAAATATGCATATTTTAGGGAGATTGGTAACTTTATCATTTAAATATATATTTTTTATGTCTCTTTGAATTAACATTTCTTATATTAGTACCCTAAAACATTTCTTATATTAATAACCTAATTAATAAAAGTAAGAAAATTGGATGGTGAGCTTTTTTAAAAACTATTTTATTATACGTGGCTGTAAATAAAGAACAGCAAATGACAATATTTTAAGCATTATTTCGTTACTCTTAATAGTTAATAGTAGCATACAAAGCATAAGGAAGAAGTGTGTTTCTATCCAATTAGTTGCTATTTTGAAAATGACAACTACATAATATTATTAAAACTCTCGCCTGTAGAAATAGCAGTTGAGTGGGTCGACAAAATGATCCAATATGCATTTACTAGGAGTTCAAAAGGTTTAAAAACAACTATATTAGCATATCTTTCTTTTAATCAAATTTTTTTTTTCTAGCCTTTTTGTTTCTCTAGGACTGAAGCAGCTTATAATAGTACAACTGGACATCCCCTGCTCCATTTTTCCACCGTATACCTTTATCGTCTTTAATGTCTTCCTAATCGAAGTCTTTTAATCGATGTCTTCACTTTTTCTTTTATTTGTTGTCTTCTAACAATAGTTATTGTTCTCATTCTCTCCTTTATGAGCAACTCTTGCTTTCTTGTCTTATTTCACTTGAGAATCTACAAATTTTTGGAGTACAACATCTAGCTTGGATCTATTGAATTGATTAGATTTTGTATTAAAATATTGTAAGTGTTTCTGTTTCTAATTGTCCACTGTTAATTCCCTCTCCAAGAGGAACTGCCAATCAAGAACAACATTCTAAATCAAGTACTCATCACCCAATTATGTCAAAATTAACTAGCTCATCATATAATTGAATACAACCTGCAACTCCCTAACAATCTAAGTAAACAAAATGGTTGGCAAAAGTAATTGCAAATCAATTACCCAAAATTAATATCGACCTAGTCACAGTAATCCCGAACCCTCCTTGCTGCCTCCAGTAAAAGATCCGGATCGTTCGCGCAGAATTGCACAAACAACAACTTATCTTCCAGCAGTAATTGCATAAACAAACAATCAACTATTGAATTATAAATCAAAAAACATGTCAGACTGAATAATACCTTATAGGTGATGACTTCTTGGGCACAATATTTCTCGTTTCCACAGAACATTTAGGAGTGAAGCATTGGCGTGCACGATATTTCCATAGCTGTGAACTCTTATACTACTACTTTTCTCCGTTGGGGAATTCCTAATACCATCAATCGAACACATTCAAAGCAATAACATAATTTAGAACCGGAAGAAAAGAGAGGAGGGAAGGAGAATTAGAAAACATATATATATGGAATGTGGGAGAAGTACAAATTTGTTTGGCGCCAACGGAACAATTAGGTAAAAGGTATTATGGAATAGAAAAGACACAGATTAATCCCTGAGGCGATTAAAGTTTGAAGATAAATCTGAAGACGCTGTAAATGAAAAATGAAAAGAAAAGGTATTATGGAAGAGAAAATACACAAATTATCCCACTAAATACCGACTTATATAATCTAAGCCAGTTTATCCAAATTCAAATCTGATTATGACCCCTCTTAGTACAGTTTCAAGTGTCATTGGCAAGATCATAATTGAATCAGCCATAACTTGAAATATATAGTCAGCCACTATTTCTCTATCTTGTAAGCTCATATTTCTGTAAATACATCTTTTCATATTACGACATGGAATTTATTTGTGGTGAAACCCCTGGTTATTCAGTACTATTATGTGGCAACACACTCCAAGTTGAGTGGTATACATCTTCCTTTTTTCCCCGGAAAAGACAACAAACAAAGTGCATAAAAATTCAATGAGTCTAATTTAGATTTCCACATAAACATTTTATCAAATATTTCATAATTAAAATACCACGTATTGAAATACATTGATTGACCGTCACTGCTACTTAATTTCCATTGCTGCAAATTCTTATAATACTACTACTTTTCCATCAAACATTTCATCAAACACATTCAAGACAAATACATGATTAAGAACCTAAAGAAAAAAAAAACATGATAAAAAGAATCAAGATCTATTAGTGACGTACCATTCTTATAGTACTACTTTTCTCCTCAACATCCAAATTGGAGAATTCGTAATGCCATCAATCGTACACATTCAAAGCAAGTACATGATTTAGAAACTGAAGAAAAAAATATATTTTAGATGACCAGAGGCAATTCTTAGCATTTAAAAAACACAAAGGTTGCGGAGTGGAGGGAAGAAGGAAAATTAGAAATCATACCTGGTATCAATGTGGGAGAACGACGACTGAGGCAGGATTCCTAAGGGTGGCACTGTATTAAATAGTACTCCCCCAGTCCCATTATTTTTTCACACTTTCTTTTTACGTCCGTCCCACAATTGTTTTCACACCCTATAAATGGAAATTATTACTTTAATTTTATCCTCACAATCCAACTAATCTCATTATTTTAATAACATAACTTTACGCAACACTCTACTTTTCTTAAAAATTGTGTCATCCCAAAGGTGAAAACACCTTCGAGACGAAGGGAGTAGTTATTATTCATTTATCAAGATTTATGGTGAGGGAGAGGAAAAGATTGAAGTTTCTTATGATTTTTCTTTTGGAATAACACGTGTAAATAAAATGGGGTACACGTGTCTAAGTCATGCAAATCAAACAAAATTCCAGCACCTCTTTATCCATTAGTTCATCCCTACCATGAGTGCATAATATAAAGTTCATCAGTGTATGTTTGCTTGTCATCCATATATTTTATTTGAGCTCTCCTTTCTATTTTAGCAACCTCGCCTATTCTTAGAGCTCACTTCTCATTCTCACAAACAGTCATCATAATCACTATGAAAATGAAGAGTGTCTAAGTCATGCAAATCAATCAATTTGCCAGCACTTCATTATCCACCAAAGCTACTTCACACCTTTACCACATGCTTAGTTTAATAAATGTGAGTATGATATTATAATGCATGAGTGGCGAAGTAGCTTTTGTGTAGCATTAGCAAAATGCAAAGGCCTATTGCAAATTTATTTTTTATATTTAGTTTGTAATTTAATAAATGCATTTTTTCGTGTTTTTTATTAAATATCTAATTAATTAATGATAAAAGTTTGTTTATTTTCGCTCCATGCCAAACTAAAATAGTACTATAACTACTAAAAAAGATAATATAACGAAATCTTGCGAAATAACACAAGTACTTTACTAATGCTAAAACCATACCCACATACACTCAATATCATCATTACTTGTTGATGATCAATAATTTACATCTACACATCACACATTACTATATTAACACACATCAGTACAGAACATTTACCATCATTAACAACCAAGGACACAAAACGGATAGTTGAAAATAAAAATCTTAACCCTAAAACATTATCAGACCTGTCACAGGCAAGACATGGTAGAAGTCCTTATTTCTTGTTGGCCAAATAACACTTTTTCTGATTTGCAATCCCTAAAACCAACTTCACAAAATTCAAAAATGAATTATTTAATACATTTTGATTGACTTTACTATGTTTAACCTTGCTACAACTCCTCTCTGCATATCTCATGCTCTTAGGGGCTCTCAAGTCCTCTCCTATCTCCAAATTATATACCACACACTTGGTCCTGACGTTTTAGTTGAGGTAGTTGGATTATTAAAGAGGATGTAATCCATGGCTTCATAATTCTCCTCGCCTATTCAAATATACAAACTCCAAAAGTTACGGTACTGCCTTTCTAATCCCTGTTGATGTAAACCTCATCCCCTGTGTATAGTCTTTCAAAAGGTATAAAGTGAGGTGGTAAACAGTATGAGAGAAGATTTTATCGGGATAATTCCCAAAGTTCTCTGCATATTTTAAAAGTAGTAAAAATGTGTATTCAACTATTTTCTAATATCAATCAAAAAATTATTTGCAGGCCTCATAAATTAAAATGTGAAATTACTTTCAGTTTAATTTTAGCAATGACTTTATTAACCTGATAATTTTATCTTATATTACTATAATTTGTACACTACTAATAATTAGAATTTTGATATGGTATAAATTTTATATTTGTAGTTAATGATTTGAGAGATAAGATGCTTTGTCCAAAAATTTTAATTATGGTTTTCAATAATGTTCACTAGTAGCATGAAAATTATTAGACTCAATTTGGATAGGTGGATTTGAAATTCGTGGATTTCAAACAAATCACACTCTCCATAAATTTACAAATACTTAGGGGGGTGTATTGGATTAGGATTTTAAAAGACTTTTTTAGCTGAAAAAAATCCTGCAGATTTTAAAGATTTTGTAGGATTTTGGTGACTTTTAAGATTTTGCAGGATTTTGTAAGACTTTTAAAATAAGGATTTTAATGGATTCTATAGGACTTTGTAGACTTTGCAGAATTTCATGGATTTGTGACATACAATAAAAATTCAAAATTTTTCATACCTTCAAATTAAAAAAAAAAAGAAAAAGTTAAAGACAAAAAAAAATCATAATATCATGTCCTTTTAAATAGCATTACTCCACATATTCATAGCTATACTAGTCCTCCAAACATTAGCGTCATGTCGTTCTTGCTCTTGAGTTTGAATGATAGGCTCAAAATCACGGTCTTCATTAACTGGTAATGTTGAAGATGAAGGTTCGTCCACCGATTCAATTGGAAATTCATCAGAATGACATTCTTTGCGAATAAAGTTATGTAGAGCTGCACATGCTAATATTATCAATATAAAAAAGTATCGAAATTGAATAATCAAAGCAACCAAAGTAAAATATAACAAAACTCAAATACCGTAAAAAAATATTATCAATATAAAAATATTACCTAATGACATATGTAATATATAATATTAGTATTATAATAATACTATATAAAAATAAAGATTTATCTTGTATATAAGTTAGGATGAACAATATCGCTTTTTAATACTATTTAATGATTAATTATTAATTATTTTTATTTATTCTAGTATATATGTATATATAATATTATATTACTCTACGTCACTGTAATTATTTTATCGTTGATGTTATAAATGTAGAGATGAAATTATAAGGTTAAAACTATTTTAGGTCTTAAAAATAAATAATTATATATAAATCAATTTGGGGATAAATAAAGTCATTAATTAAAAAAGTCCACCGAAATCCTAGAGGTTTTGATGGGATTGTTGGTATTTATAAAATACACTAAAGAATCCATCAAAATCCATCAAACCCAACAATCCTTTAAAATCCTTATATTTTTGAATACCAGTGGATTGTTTTTAAGTCTTTTAAAATCCTGATTGAATACCAGTGGATTATTTTTAAGTCTTTTAAAATCCTGATTGAATACCAATGGATTATTTTTAAATCCTTTAAAATCCTGATTGAATACCAACAGACTTTTTTATAAGAAAAAAGTCCTTTAAAATCCCACGAAATCTTAAACGAATACACCCCCCTTAGTTTTGAGTTTGCGTTTAAAATGAAGGAATTCTAAATCACTTTCAAAATCATGTCATTTGAAATCCCTCATCCTCACTCCTTTCCATCTTTATCTCTACTTACTTTTTTTCTTCTCTCTCATCTTTTTTTAATTCTTAACTTGAAATATATGTTTAATTTTGGTTAATTGCAATTTATTTATTTATAATAATGATCACACTCTCTATACCAAAATGAATCTTTAAATTCTTGGAAAATTACTTTTAGATATTTACTGGTAAAAATACAGACTATGTCATTATATAGAGAAGTGAGTGAGAGCCAAACTAATTCTATAAAATTTGTTCATCAATTCTTATATAAATTACAAAAGGATAATATAAGCTCAAAAGGAATCTCATTATAGCCTCTCAAAGGCATCAATCAAATTCATGAGTCACTTGCTATTTTTTCACTTAGTCTTTTGAGGTTTATTTAGAAATCTGTGCTTGCTTTGTGACCATATGCTATCTTAAAGCTACCTCTATTTAATTGTTGTAGTTAAAGGAATAAAGCTACCTATTTAATTGTTGTAGTTAAAGGATTGCTCATGCTCAGACATCATCATCTCGCCAAACCAATGAAAGACTCTAGGCACAATGGGGATCAACATGCTAGGGATCACATACAAGTAACTTAATTGCACATGGTTGTTTATACTATTTTCTTTTTAAAGTTGCATGTTGTGGATTTTTTTTAACCATTTTGAATAAGATCTTAATAGGCATATGTTTATGATAATATATTTTGTATGTTCATGTTGCTATGTCTGATACAAAATGATGAACGTTGATTCAGAATTCAAAAATTTTGAAGTTTATTGAAATTTATTTAGAGTTAAGACTGGTGTTGTTGCTTAAAATTGCTTCGATAACAGTTGAATATTTCAGGAGATATTACTTGATAAATATGTTCTATAAGCTGTTTTTGTGTCAATAAGAAAAAAAGGTAATAAATTTTTTCCATGCTTAGAAAAAAACTATGTATTTTAACCCTCTATGGAACTTAACTAGCATGAGAGTGATTGAGAATTTGTCTGTTCAAATGGACATGAACAATCTTAAGAAAGCATGTTCGATAAAACAAGAAAAAACTTTAAAAAGTGTCACTACTATTTTGAATAAAATTCAAAGATTTAGTTTCCAATGATTTTTCTTTGCGCTTCCCTCAACGTCCTGGAAGAAGTGTTGGCATGTTTGGTTTTGTATTATTCTTTTTGGTTGGTGTATTAGATTTGAAAGATATAGTTGATTTTATTGACACAGGAGGCTTACACACATTAAGTGTGGAGGATGATGAGGGTTGATAGATGAACATTCATCTACAAAAGAAGCTAAGATTGTGTTTGAAAGGAGTGATTTGAGCTATGAATTTTAAATCCACAATATAAATTCACTTCATTTGTTTGGGTAACATGTTCAAATAAATGAATTTAAAAAATTTAGCGTGTATGCATAAGGATTTAGTATAGTGTCTCCACGATGGGAGACTAGAGAGAGAAATGCTTGTGCAGTGCACGAGGACAATTTAACGTATTCAATGCATTTTCATCTCATATATACCCATGTATTATCAACACTATTGTTCAGGGATTTAAACATTCATCAAAGACGACGGAATCAATTGAAGCTCAACTATAATGATATGATCCAGAGATTTTCTGGTAGATTTTAATAGTCCACCTAATAACTGTATATTTTTTAAAATTAATTATCTATACTTGAATTTCAATCTCTTCAAAAAATGAATCCTGACATATCATTTGATTGTGTTTACAATTCAAACTATTTTTGTATTAGTTAAGTGTGTATATGAGTTTCCTTTGGAGTTTTTTTAGTTGAGAAATTGGCATGAGAGAATAATATTTCTTATGGTTAGACTACCAAAAAAATTAAAAAAAATGTACTCACTTTGTTCCCCAAATTTATTTTTATTTGTATGGGCATGAATTTTAAAAAAAATGAGATAAAGTAGATAAAGTGGGGATAAAGTGAAATAATTGTGGAGTCCACCAGAAAATAAAGTAATTGTTTATGAGTGTGATAATAAAATAATATTTTCTAAAATAGAAATAAAAATAAATTTGGGGGACGAACGAAAATGAAAAATAAAAATAAATTTAGTGGATGGGGGAGTATAAAACAAAAATAAGATGTTAAAAGAAAAGGTTACAACTCAAAATAAGAATAATAGTGTCCTGGTAGTAAAACTAAATCAACAAACCAAAAAAAATTCGAAAAGGAAAAAGGAAAAAAAAAATGAAGATCTTCCAATTCCATTCTTTGCTCAAAATCATGCTTCCCTAACCAATTCCATTCAGAGATTCGCTTTTCGATTTGAGTTGCCGCCTTTCTAACTCGAAAGAGTGGAAACTTGACTCTCTCTTTCTCTTTATATAGAAATAATTAATATCGAATGGAAAATGTTACAGATACATTCTTGTCGGAGCTTCTTTTCCATCTGCAGAGCAGCAAGAAATCTTTATATGGTTTGATTTCTCTTCTTTCGCTTTGTCTGTTAGCTTATAATAGTGCCTCTATTTTCTCCACACAAGTCCCCATTTCACGTCCGGAAGCTACCAGTTTCTTGCCTGAAAATGTGGCCGTAAAATCAAGAAAGGCCATTTCTCCGTCATCCTCTCTACTCCATCCTGTGAAGGTAGAAGAAAGATCAAGAGCAAAATTGAAGACCCAGTTCCCCCTTTTGCATAAGAGTCGAAAATCGGCGGTTTCCACGAAAAGACCTACTGTATATCGAAGGAGAAGGCTGAGTGTAGCTGCCGCGCCACCGTTTGATGTTAGGGTTAAGGAGTTCTTTAAATCTTCTTGTAGGTTCAAATTCTTTATGACTTGGATTTCTTCAACGGAATCTTTCGGGGATAGAGAGTTGTTCGCCATCAACAGTTTATTCAAAGCACATCCAATGGGCTGCTGCTTAATCATAGCTTCCGATTCACTGGACTCAAGAATTGGGATGCAAATCTTGAAACCCTTTTTGGATAGAGGGTTTAAAGTGGCCGCAATTTCTCCCGAATTCGATACTTTGTTCAATAATACTCCTGCCGAAGCCTGGTACAAGCAGTTAATGCTAGGAAATGTAAATCCTGGGGAGGTTTCTTTAGGGCAGAACCTGTCGAATTTACTTAGATTGGGGTTGCTCTACAGATTTGGTGGGGTTTACTTGGACACTGATATCATAGTGTTGAAGAATCTTGGGGGTCTGAGGAATGCTATTGGGGCTCAAACACTTGATCTGAATTCTGGAAATTGGAGTAGGCTGAACAATGCTGTGATGATCTTTGATGAGGGGCATCCGCTGCTCTACAAGTTTATTCAAGAATTTGCTCTTACATTTGATGGGAACAAATGGGGTCACAATGGACCTTACTTGGTTTCAAGAGTGGTTTCAAGGGTGAGCGGGAGGCCCGGATACAATTTTACTGTGTTGCCTCCCATGGCATTTTATCCTGTGGATTGGAGAAAAATCGGAAGCCTGTTTGAGGGGCCTAGGAGTTTGAGTCACTCAAAATGGTTGGTTGCGAAACTAAAGCAAATTCAAAGCAACAGTTTTGGGGTTCATCTGTGGAATAAGCAGAGCCGAGGATTTGAAATTGAGAAAGGAAGCATTATCCAACATCTGATGTTCAGCTCGCAGCTTTGAGGGAAGGTTTTGCATATTCGGCACAATGTGGACCAACTCAGTCCACTCTCATACAAGTAACAAAGATTCAGTTTTGAGTGTCGAATGATAGTTTGCATGTTCAGTTATGTTGTAGTATGATATTGTGGACTAACTCAGTCCAACAAGTAACAAAGTTTGAGAAGCTATAGGTCCAGTTTTGAGTGTCGAATGAAGGTTTGCATATTCGATTATGTTGTAGTGTGATATTGTGGACTAACTCAGTCCACTCTATTAACAAGCAACAAAGTTTGAGAAGCTATAGATTTAGTTTTAGATCGATTAAAGTCTGTCTTTGTCTGCATTTGTTTGGAGTTTTGAACTCTAATCTAAAGTTGGTTGTGTAGAACTGAATTTAGATTGGGAATAGCAGTTGAGTGGTTTTCCAGAAATGCAAACAGCATCATATCATTAATTAAGTTGAAACTAGAATGCTGCTGCTGCTCAATTGCAATGACAATATATTGTAGATAGAGATTGGCAGTCATTTATTTGATTATCCTTCAAATAGCCTGGCCTTGAATGCAATTATAAATCTGGTTTGGATTTTCTTCAAGTTACTGATCTAAACCATTTTTCATGTTCTTCTTCATTTGAATTCCTTAAACAGAGTGATCAAGTTAATTATATACTATATCTCATTAGCTGAGGTGATTGGTGGATGAATTGCAGCCAAGATCAAAAGGGTTTCATAGCTGCAAAATATGTGCACTGAGAGATGTGTGTGTGTGTGTGTGTGTGTGTGTCTCAGTTCAAAACTTCAAATTAATCTCTTTATACCCACATAATCAGCAATTCTATACTAAGGGCTCATTTGGTTCGTAAGATAAAAATATCTATCCGTAAAAAACATGCATGTTTTCAACGGATAGATATTTTTATCTTACGAACCAAATGAGCTCTAAGAGTTTTCAATCCCTGATCTAAGTTTTTGGACTTTGACTGAAGGATGAATAACTGTAGAACAAATGTCAGAGAAGTAACACAGATTGCTGCAAAATAACCATCATTTTCCTCTATAATGAGATTGTCTTAAAGTTTCAAAATAACAATCTCGCCAACAGTTTCCAGATAGCATTAGATTGTGTTGATCAGATCGTCCCAAAAGTCAGCCCAGAGATCGTTTGGATAGCGGGTCATTCTCTAGGCTCGTCCATAGCATTGCTCGTAGGAAGGCAAATGATTAAGCAAACTGGAATCCATCTTGAAACCTACCTCTTCAACCACCCCTTTCGCCTCTTCCCCTATCGAACAGTTAGCCAACGACAAGCTCAAGCTCGGTCTGAGGCTAGCAAACAGTGTCCTCACAGCTGGCCTAGCTGCTGCAGTCAATTTTGGCTCCCAAAAGATCAAGAAAACGATCCATTTATGTTGTAATCTACGTGGGTTCCGTACTTGTTTATCAACCCGTCCGACCCCATTTGTTCGGAATACGGGGGCTATTTCAAGCATAGGGAGGATATGGAATCAATTGGTGCTGGAAAATTTGGGAAACTTGCCACTAAGCATTCAACAGGGAGCATTCATGTATATGTTATACTACTTTCCAATCTCACAAGCAAGAGACATCATAGGAAGATTTCGCCTACTTAAAATTCCATTGAACTTAATTTAATACAATTTCTGTTTCAATTCTTCCTTTCAGTTTTATTATATCTTCTTTAAAAAATATATTAATAGAAAAAAAAAATTGAGATGGAAGGAGAACATTTTTAACTTTAGGACAAAACCTAACACAATGCAACCTTGCAAGAGTTCGTGGTTCCGTTACAAAATGTACATATTAATTTTTATCAGATGTCATGTTCTTACATAAAAACCCTATAATTTTTTTTTTCGGTCCAACTATCATATTAAAATTTAATAAATTAAAATTAAATGAAAAAATATATAGTAGTAATAGTTTTGAAGATCTTGCAACTTGCAACATACTTTAATAGTTAAAAAAAGCAAAGGAAAGGCTTTAAAAAAATACACTGATGTGAAAAGGTTGAAAACTAACCGTTAACATAAAAATTACGATGAGCGCTATGTATTCTCTAACCAATCGTTTGTGAAAGTTGAGTGCAACCCTACACGGGACTTTGTTGCCTATCAATTTTCATTGGTTTTGTTGCCTAACCAAACTGTGAATCGTGAGAGAAGTTGGGTGAACCAACAGTAGAATCAAGCCACGGGTTGCCTTCTTTAACTCTATTTGGGGTTAGATCGGGTCGGGTTCGTGTGCCCAGCCAGATTGTGAAGCCAGACCGCCGCGACTGTGCATCGCATCCGTCGCGTTTGCAGCCTCCACCTACGCTGGTTCGCGAGCTGCTTGGAGGTGCGCCGTTGTTCGTGGATCTGCTGTGCGCTGCCGCCGTGAACCTGGGCGCCGTCCTTCGTCACAACCGCCGCCTCGCCATCGGATTGGGAGTGTTGCGTTCCCGGATTTGAAGCCTGCGTCACTGTTCTCCAGCTCCGTGAGCCGCCGTTCCGTTCCTAGGTGAAGAGCGTTCGTGGATTGAAGAGCTGAACCTGTGCGCCATCTGTCCTCTCCCGTTGCGCGACAACCGCGCGCTCCTTCCCGTCGCTGCGCGCTGTTGCTCGTGAAGGCAGGCCGTCCGCCGGTTGCCGCCTCCGTCCTGCACAACCTTTCACGGCCGGAGGTAAGAGGTAAGTGAGGTAAGTCTGTTTGGTTATTTACTTTTAGTTAATTTTAATTGTTTTTTCCTTGTTTAATTAATTTGAAGTAAGTAGTCTAGTTATCTCTTGGAGTAGAGAACTTTTCTCTTTACTTTTAAGTTTTTGAAATAATTATTGTGTTCTGTGAGTTTATTTGTGTTGTTTGTGGATTAAAATAGATTGTGTATTTATTGTTAATTGCTAACAAGCATTTTGAATTGCAGTGAGTTGTGTGATTGAGTTAGGTTCATCCCGGTGATTACATAATAGTGGACTTTGGAAATTAGCACGATTTGCTTGGTCTCGTGATTGTGCTGCTGTGTTTTTTAGGTGTTTGAGGCCTTTACTTAGGGTCTCTCTGGTAAAGAGGCTGTAACTTCTTTTTTTACTGTTTTGTTAATGTAACCGCTTGCTGTGGTTTAGGATTGCCGCTTGTCGCGGATTTACTGCTTTCCTAGATAGCCATTTGCCGCGGTTTTAGCTGTTGGGATTACGTGCTTGTTTTTTGTGCTTTGTGATCTATTATCTTGTGTCCTGTGTGGTGCTTCTGTTGTTTGCAAAAGTTTTTCCTGTGTGATTTTGTGAAATGGTTGTTCATTCCCACATGTATATTTTGGCCCCCTTTAATGGCAAAGCTGATTTTAGTATTTGGAAACAAAAAATGAAATGTATTTTGATACAACAACGTGTTTTCAAAGCTGTTGATAACTCTTATCCCCCTAGCATGTCAGAAGATAAAAAATCCGAGATGAATGAACTTGCTTTATCTGCTATTGTCTTGAATTTGTCTGACAATGTACTTAGAAAAGTAGGAACTTTTGAGTTGGCTAAAGATTTGTGGAATAAGCTCGAAGAGCTTTATAATGATTCTTTGCCTAACAAACTGTTTTTGCTTGAAAAGCTATTTAAATTTAAACTTGATCTCAGTAAGGATATTGATGAGAACTTAGATGTGTTCACTAAGTTAATTCAAGACATTAAGCAAACTGGTGACAAGCATATCGATGATTACACTCATATTGTCTTGCTAAATGCTATACCTGATTCTTATTTTGATGTAAAATATGCTATTAAGTATGGTAGAGATAATGTTACTCTTGAGACTGTGGTCAATGGCTTAAAGAGCAAAGAAATAGATTTGAAACAAAATGAGAGTGGTAATGGCTCGGGGAAGGTTATGGATGTTAGGGGGAGGAATGTGGATAAGCATGCTAGAAAGCCTAAGGTTAGAAGGTGCTTTAATTGTGGTGGCACCGGTCACATGATTAGGGAGTGCACTAAGCCTAACAAAAATAAAAAAGATGAGTGTGCTAATGTGGCTTCTAGTGAGCAGCAATTTGGTGATGTGTACTAAACTCTTTGTGTGGTTTGAGTGCTATGCCTTTGTAGCTTGTTTTATTTGCCTTTGTGGTTTGTTTTATCATTGTGGCTTAGAGTATGTGTGTCTTTGTTGCTTAGTGGTATAAGACTTAATGTCAATCTTTGTGTTTACCTTTGTTGTTTAGTCTTTGTGATTTTGGTTTGACTTTATGTCATTGTTGCACTTAGTGAGGTGGAGCAAAGACTTTTGTGGTATTTGAGTCTTTGTGAACTCTATTTTTTGTTGACTTTGTGTTGTAGTTGCTCTTAGTGGGGTAGAGCAACAACCTTTGTGGTATTTTGAGTTTTTGTGAACTCTGTTTAATTGATTTTGTGTCTAAGTTGTTCCTTTTGAAGTGGAGCATATGTCTTTGTGACTAGGGTCTTTGTGACTAGGTATGTGTGATTTGAATCTTTGTGATTCCTATCTTTGTGGTTTCATGTTTTTTTGCTTTGTGTCAATTGCATGATTGTGTGTGACTTTGTGTCTTTTATGTGGTTACCTGGACTAACTTTGTATTTTTTGCAGGTTTTGTGTACTAACTTTGTGTTTATGCAGGTTTTGGTACGCCTTTGTGTGTGAGCTTGTGTGTGCATGTGTGTGCATGCGTGTGTGGGGTGATGATGAAAGCCCGTGGAGTCTGATGATGAAGGGAATGGCCAAAAAGGTAGAGAATGTTGGGCTTGATCCCACTTAGGTTTGGCCCATTTGGTTAAACCTTAAGCCATATTCTCTAACTCTAGTTGTTGTTGGTAGCCACCATATAAAAGGCTAATGTGCTTCTCCTCTCATGGATGATCGACCGAAATCGTGAGTGAGAGTTGAGAAGCTGTAGTACTGGTGTGCAACCCTACACGACGAGACTTTGGTGCCTATCAATTCTCATTGGTTTTGTGTTGACCAAACGGGTGACCTGAACCTTGGTCCCTAATCAAACCGTGAGTCGTGAGAGAAGGCGGGTGACCCAACAATATTGTTGTAAAAGGGAATGAAACATTGATAACCTCAGCAAAAACACACATAAATATAATAAAAATTAATACGTTAGAAAATTAAATTAATTTTCAGAAAATATAAATTAAAAAAAAAAGTAAAAAAAGATACTAGACCAAAAAAAACTACAAAAATATGAATATCCTCTATAGTATTTGCGACACTACCATTAACATCACCATCCTACCCAAATCTACCTCTCATGCAATTAATCTCATTGTACCATTATCTCTACCAAAAAAAAAAAAAAAGAGCAAATAAAACAGCATGTACTTAGAAATTGAAAAACTAAACACTAAGATCTAAATAAATAAAACCTTTTTTTTTTAAGGATGAAAGGGAAAGAGAAATTAATTCTAAATTGAAGATCAAAATTAAACCGTGTCATTGCGATTATAATAATATAAATTAATCAGATGCAGTACTTTAATTAAAAGGCAGATAACAAGACTGAAATTAAAATTTAATTAGATAAAACAAAAACTTCAACAAACAAATATCCAAAGATAACAAAACATAAATTAAAAAAAAAACAACAATCCAAAAAATATTAACAAAAAAACCATAAAGATAAAAAATAAGATTCATAAGAAAACTTAAACGTCGTTAAACAAAACACGCTTATAAACCAAACCCGTGCATTGCAGCGGGCCAAACCCTAGTGGAGGTAAATGACATGAAACTGATTGAGTGAATGTTTTGGTTCTACAAACTGAAAAGTGGAGAAATGAGCCATCACCAATTACCCTTTGGTGTGTGTTTTTGGATTTGGATCCTCTCCTGTTCATTCGTGTTTTTACTAGCTACCTTAATTCAGCTAGAGAACGTCCACACATGCCTACCTCTTCTCATTAACAAATTCACTTTTCAAATAATGTTAAACAGAAACCACATCCATCCTAAATATTTGGTACTCTCAAATCAAAAGATAATCTTTTGCATCGCCTAATACTGTTTTTAAACACCTTTTCTTTTAAGTGTAATCAATCATACTGTATTTTCTGGCCGTCTGGAAAAAAAAGAAAAAAAAAGTGCATCGAGAGAATTGAGCATGAATTTTAAGAAAATAGATAAAAAAAATGTAACGTCTATTTATTAATAAAATAATTATTTATAGTGTGAAGAATTTTGTCAAAAAAAAAAGGAAATTCTTATGAAACAAGTGAACATACTATTAGTTAATATTTGTGAAGTGTATTTTAAAAAGGCATATATAATGCATCAAAAGGCCTCTAAACTATCAACTTTTATTTTAAAAAGCCACAAACTATATTTCGTTTTAAAAAGTCTTTAAACTATCAATTCTTGTTTCGTTAGGTTCTTAAACTTTCTTTTTAAAGACCCTTAAAGTATAGATTTTTTACTCCATAAGACCCTTCTTGATGATTCATAAAAGATGTATTATTTATTAGAATTTAATTTAAATATTATTGAAATTGGTTGATTCATCATTTTCTAATGCAAAATATTATACTGATTCAGCAAAATTCATAATTTTTTGTTATTAGGGACCTCATGAAATAAAAATAAATAATTTAAAGGCTTTTAAAATAAAAATAATTCAGAAATCATTTGAAATAAAAAATAATAGGGACTTTTAAAAATAATAACATGCCAGCAAAACGGATATTAATATCAACACAATGACAGTTTAATTCTCTTGTTGATGAATAAATCTGCTTATAAAAGACAAACATGTATGAATGATAATAATCAATTATATTTGAAAGTTCAATATAATTTGCAGTGGTCGCCTCCAAACGTGCAAAAGAATGAGAAGAGTGTTGATGAGGTCACCCACGCTGAGGGTCACTTGGATATATATATATATATATATATAATTACTGGTCTCACTTTTTATGTTTCACTCTGTATTTGATTATACTCTGGGTGATTGACATGTATGTTAAATTTAAAAAAATATTCAATAAATTATAATTATTTTGGGCTCATATTTTAAAAATCCAACATGTAAAAAAATATCAAATGAGATATAAAAAGTGGATAGAAGAATCATATAGATATGTCACAAAATTAAAATTTCAGTTTTAGTAATTCGACTATATTTATTAATATTAAAGGTTACATTAATGAATTTGATCAAGGGTGCAAATAGCGCTTGGCGGTTGTCGGACGGTCGAGTGCCGCCAAGACCGTCTAGACGGTGTCAAGGTTTTTCTATTTTTTATTTTATTTTTTATTAATTTTAATTTTATTCTAAACATATATTAATAAAAATATACATTATAGATAAATTATAAATTTAAAACATAATTAATAACTATCACAAAATATAAAAAGTCAACGAAATGTTAAAAATTAGGGTAAGTTTAATATAAGGTCATTTAAGATACTGATTTCATAGTGGACCACCAAGAATCTCAACTTCCCTAGAGGGTCATTTTATACATAACATTAAAATTGGACCCCACCACATACTATTTTTATTAAAACCCGTCCGACACCCTACTCCCTATACCTATCCCTACTTTTTCATTATCTGATTAAAAACACTCCCACCCACCCCACATTTTACAAATTCAAAACCAACCTACCACCCCCTTTTCCTTCTCTCTCCCCTCCCCTCAAAAATTGGTGACGATTCGACGAAGATCCGCCAGAAGGACCACCCTGCCGTCACGTCTCCGCTACAGATCGACTGCCGCCGCCGTCGAAGGTAAGTCTGCAACCTTCTTTTTCTGCATATGATTTTCTCTCTCTAACCCTCTTTTTTTTCGCTCTCTCCGCATCGATCGAAGCCCATATGGACGCCCCCGGCGTCGCGCTGGGCGTTGGGGAAGCGGCGGTGATTCGGTGGTTGCGGCGAGTGGTGGATATGCGAATAGAGGCGGCTGAGCGGTTTCAGACTTTCTGTCGCGACGGATATGGAAGAACGAAGCAGCATGAAGGTTGCGACTGCGCGATGGCGTGATTGGGCCGGACGTGAGGCGGGGTGGTTACCGGTGTTTTCCATTTCCAGGCGACCATTCTAATTTTTTTGGATTTTAATTCTATTTTTTGGATTTTATTTTCATTTTTTTTAATTTTATTTCCAATTTTTTCATCTTTGTTTTCAATTTATTTTTTTGGTTTGAATCGGGGGGCCATCACTCATATCCAAATTTGAAAGTTGTAGATTCTGGAGTGTTTTTTTAGATTTACCCTTATTTTTTGATAGTGTGATATTTTTGATAGTTAGAGTTTCAAGCAGTAGATTTTGGGATTTTTTTTAAGATAATCAGTTCTGA
>JAPKLY010000125.1:562090-606859 GCA_026898435.1 Prunella vulgaris
ATTAAAAATATGAATATATTAAAATCAGGAAATATATATGCAGAATTAAAAAATGCATATATGAAAATAACGCTTGAATATGTGAATATAACTTTAAAATTAGAAAAAGAAAAGAAAAAAATAATTCTGAAAAATAATATTAAATGTTAAAAAATGAAATTTAAAAAATTTGAATATTAAAATAATAAAATAAATAAATAAGAATAATAATCAATTTTTTTGAAGGTTTTGAAAATAATAAGATATATAAAAGATTCAAATTTAAAATTAAATGAAAATTTGTAAAAAAAAATATAAATAAATAAATAAATATGATAATATTTGAATTTAAAATATAAAGAAAAAGGTCAAAGAAAAGAAAAGTCACCAAATTCATCGAAAGAAAAAATAAAAAATATAAATTTTGAATATTATAAAATTATAATAAATATTGAAAAATTGAAAATATAAAATAAAAAAAAATCTAATGTGCGAGACATACGTCGGCTAAAAAAAGAAAATTGTGGCATTCAAAAAATAACAAGGAAAATTTTAAATTAAAAAAAAAAAAGAAAAAAAAGTCTTCTTGTGTGCATGAGAGGAGAGAGACGTGAGGAGAGAGAGATAATGGGGAAGTGAGTCAGATGAGAGAGAGAAAAAAGAATGTGAGGTGAGAGAATGTGAGTCCTATAATCATTACAAAAATGTTCCTTTATGAAATAAAATGACCCTCTTGGGAACATTGAATTTTGAGTGTTCCACTTGGTAAATATGGTATTAAAAGTGGTCATGTTTTGTAATTATTCCTAAAAATTATCATAATACGACAAAAAGAGCAAAATACATAGAACGAATAAATTATGAAGTAGTCCAATTAAACTTTCATTTTTTAGTAATTTAGTAAATTAGTTTTTATTTTTTAATTTTAATTCTAACTTTTAAATTGAAATAAAAATTAACAAAAAAAGCAATAGCTCAACATTTAAAATCAGGTTATAAGTGAGAGGATTGTCTAAATTTATAAGCCTCATCAAGCTCCACACGTGATTCCAAAGTCTAACTCAACACTTAAAATCAATTTATATAATAAGCTCATCCAAGACTAAATTCACAATGGATGTGGAATATTTTAATAATTACACTCGACTAGATTTTATCATGAGACTGTAATTATATATTATTCCACTCATACATTCATCCTTTTTGTGCTTGAGTTGACTTTATCTCTCAATGCGCATAATTTACATTATACATCACGTTCTTATCTTGAAAAAATTGTAGGTGTGGAAGAGAAAAATAAAGAAATGAGATGATATTAATAAACAATAAAAGAACAAACCTATAATTTGTGCACCAGTTACCCATAAATTTTACTCTCCCTGTTCTTACCATAGAATTCACACGTCTTTAATTACATTGAGTAAATATATTGTAATTATACCGTGTAATTTAAGTATAATTTTTAAAAAATATTTTATTATTACTAAAAATTTATTTATGTTATTAATGAAAAATAAGTTTAACAAGGAGTGATCTTTTAGTAATAACAGGAGTAAACATTTAAATAATAATAGTGGTAATTTTTTTTTAAAATATATTTAAATTATACAGTAAATCTAATAAATAAAAGATTAAGTAATTTTGCATAGAGCAAGAGTTAATTAGACTTATATTGTTTAACGTACCTTATATTTTCTTTAATAATAATGCATATTATTATTTAGATTATCATATATAGATGAAGTGATCATATATACATTGAATTAAATGAAATGTGAGATTTAAATAACATAGAATAGTATTCATGTTCATATAGAGGATACGGACCTCTTTATCTTATGCTTATTATGTAATATTTCCATCTCTCAAAAGTTCGCGGTATTTTTGGAGCATAGTTTTTTTTAAAAATGTAATGAATAGAATGTGTAAAATAGAGATTTTGAGTGTAGAGATTCAAAGAAATATTCTTATTTTGAAAATATACAAACTTTTACTGGACAAATTGAAAAAGAAAATATGCAAACTTTTATGTAATATATAGAGATAGTACTAAATTAATGTTTTGACAATTTTATAAAGTATTAACAAAAAATTGATTAAATGCATGTTAAGAGCGACAGTTTAAAAGATTTTAATCCTAGCTATAACCTATAAGCAATAATATATCAATACAAAGGGAAGGAAGATATTGAAATTTTTTACATTTTTGGTTAGTAAAATTGATTTTTAAATGGTCAATAAGTTTGGTAATATTCCAATTTTTTTATAATTTGGTACAAATTAAGTCGAGGGAGATTTTTTTTGTTTTTTTGTTTAATTTATTCCACTTTAATGTCGGGTAGAATATATTTCTAAATTCAGTTTGACGTAGCTCTCATAGTCTTGCAATGCCATGTGAAAATGTGTACAAATTGAGACACTTGGTGCAGTGTGTTTGTTAATACATTACATAATAATGCATAGAATATTTGAATCTCAGTTATTTAACTATTCTTCTTACGCTGCAAATTCAAGAATTTTGACTTCCTGTCAAGTGAATTTAATCAACAGATATGGCATGCTGCAAGGTGACATTTAAAATACTATTTATTTGAATTCTTTTAACAAAGTTGTTTTAATATTAACATTCAATGAAAATTAATTTATTGGCAAATGAAAAGGCTCCTCACATATAATTTGATTTTAATTTATGTTCTCCATTCTCAAAAAAATATACTATAGTATTATATTATTTTTGTTATTAATTAATTGATGAAAAATGTAATCTAAAATAAACACTCTTAAAGTTTGGTTCCTAATTTATATATATATATATATATATATATATATATATATATATATATATATATATGTTTTGGCACGATACAAAGTATAATAGAAGCAAATTTTATAGGATCAAAAAGTGTATCATTAGAATTTTGATATTATTATATGTATTTACGTAGCATTAATAGACATGTAGTTTTAGTGCAAAATACAATAATACATCTAATATTATCAGTAAATATATTTAATAATATAAATTTTATATTATGAATAATGTATTTAGAGTAAAATGATCAAAGTGATGCATGAAAGTAGTCATCGTATCCCTAAACCTCGTGTCAAACAGCTATATATATTTTTGGGAGTCAACGCTATTTTTCTCTAACTCATTTACTATGTCTCAGCATCTTCAAGCACATGCTAACGACTTTCCCTCAAAAATCACTCTCTATTCATCCAATTTTTTTAAAAGGGTTGACTTTTTTAACTTCCCCATAAACATCTATCACTCCCATTTTTCTTCCATATTTTTTAATTTTATAGAAATTTCTCCATTTCATAAGAATATATAAATTTTTTATTTAAAACAATGTATATATTTATTACATATTATTATTTTATTTAAAAATATATTATATCTTAATGTGTAAATTTCTTTGGGACGAAAGAAGCGTGAAAGAAAAAGGGTCGCCCCTCTGCAAAGCACTGATTAATTGTGTTTTAATATTAATATATACTAAAGCATAATTAGACATTATCATCCACCATTCTGCCCATCATTTTCTTCTTCTCGTGGACTTTATGTCATCGCATTCGGATCTTTATCATTACTAAACAAACACCATCATTCAAACTTCATCATTTCAATAACCAACCTTCATACTTCTTCTTCTTCTTCATCTTTCTTCCTAATGACACCTCAATCCCAATCCTTCCCCCCACCCCCGGTTTCCGACAATGGTTTTCCGATGCTAGCGGTGGCGATCTTGGGCATCACGGCCACCGCTTTCCTACTAATCAGCTACTACATTTTCATCACCAAATGCTGCTTCAGATGACAACTCATCGACCCCTTGAGGCGCTTTTCCCATCAGGCACACGTCAACGAGGATCCATCGACGTCATACTCACCCTCATGGCAAAGCCGGGGCCTCAACGAGCTTCTGATCAGGGAACTCCCCACTCTACAGTACAACAAGCTTGACAAAGAAAGCAGCAGCTGGTCAAAATGTGTGGTCTGTCTAAATGAGTTCCAAGATCATGACATGTTGAGGCTTCTTCCCAAGTGCAGCCATGCATTCCATTTGGACTGCATCGATGTGTGGCTCCTGACCAACTCCAACTGCCCGTTATGCCGGTCAGCCATCTCCGGCAGGAACCGGTATCGCCCCGACAGAATAGTGGCTCCAAACTCCTCCCCTCAAGATCCACTTGTCAGTGATGAAGATGAGTTTGTGGAGACCGGTGAAGGTGGAACAGAAAGAGGTGATTCGTCGAGGAAGGTCGAGCAGAAGACTGGAAAACCGAAGCACAAAAAGTTTCATCGCTTTTCGATCATGGGAGACGAGGGGATCAATGCAAGGGAGAAAGATGATCAGTTCTGTATTCAGCCTATCAGACGATCCTTCTCGATGGATTCCGCAGGGGATCGATGCATTTACCTATCGGTGCAGGAGATCGTACGGCAGAACCGGCAGTTGAGGGAGGTGAGGAACAGTGAAGAAAGCAGTAGCAGAAGCCGGAGATCCATTTTCTCCTTCGGACATGGCAGGGGATCAAAAAATGACATTCTTCCCTACTGATTCTTTCTTTCTTCTTTTTCTCTTTTTTTTCTTATTCATTGTGATAGGTGATACGTTAACAAGAATGAGTATAATACAAACAGATTATAAATTTTATGCAAAACTCCAAAATAATCATCAGATACCAGACAGCTGATGCTGAGATACAAAATTAAAAAAAAAAACACACACACACACACACACAAATAGCAGTTGCAAATGCATTGAGCCATAAAATATGGTCATGCACATGCTTGTTAAATGCTTCACACACAATTAGTCTTCTCTAATCTCCCATTTGACCAGCGAGGATTGAAAATCATGTGCTTAATATTCAAATTATTTTTATATTGAGATTTTCGATAGGGTAACTTTTAAGTACATTTAGAATTTTAGGTATATACCAAAAAAAAAAAAAAGTATTCCTGTAAAAAAATATTTATACCATTTCAAAGTACATACTAATATCCCATACAAATTTTGAATTGAGAAGTTAAATACTGATATTGTTCCAAATTCAAAATACTCAAGACATGGACAAGTATTTTTCATTATGAAGCAGTATCAGTATGAAATTTTACACACAAAAATTTCCAGTATGAACAGTATTTTTGGTATACTGTAGTGAACCACGCCTCATACGCCTTTCATAAACCAGATTTGAGCATTGTAGCTCAGATTGGGGAAGCATAAAGATCACCATTATAACCAGTCCATCTTTTGAAGGTAAATTTCAACTTATCAACAATATTAACTCCGAATGCCAAAATTAATGGAAATATTATCTGACCATGACAAGGAAATTATTAGCATTCAGTACACAGCATACCACCAGAATACCTAGCCCTTAAAATATTTTATCTAGCCTTCAGGACTAGCTAAACAGTATTCAACAATAGAACTGTCGGAACGAACACGAAGAACCCTCGTTCGTCTCCCTTGCATAACAAGGTTTTGCTCGATAGTGTTACCTCTCCATAGCCGAATTAGCAGACTCTGGGCTGTCTGCAGAGATAGGTGCATCATTGTCGGGGAAACTAGGCATAGCATCCAAGAGAGCTTGAGATATCTGACTACTAGCTTTCTCCTTTAATTGTTCAAGCACTCGAACAGCTTCATCCAGTTCATCTTGCGCACTTTGTCCGTGTCCCTCCCATCCTTCAACAACTTGCTCCTGAAAGGTAATAGCTAATGGATAGCTGCCAAATTCAAAGAAACACGTTAAGTAATACTGTATACTTCTCCACCCCACAAATCTACAAAATAAAGGTGCTAACATAACTGTGCAGGCATGTAACCTAGATAACAAATACAGATCAGAAGATTTATTTTTTTCAACCTTGTACAGGTGGAAAATTAGTAATCTTTGTTTCCCATTTCAACTAATGGAGCTTGAAAAACACAATCAAACAAATCATTAAAAAGTCTCTTCATTTAGTCTCCTGAAGACACTACATGATTGATGTATTACTGCTTTTCCTCACTTTCCAAGAAAGAAATACAACCCCTATAATAATCAGTTTCCCCTGTGTATAACAAACAGCACTTCCATCAACAAGTTTTGATTCAGTAAATCAGAAAATGCTACGTTTATGCACAACCCTCTCCAAAGTAACACATTTAAGAGTCACTGTTTGATCACCTCAAATTGACCAAGTGCATACTATTTGAGTGGGCACTTGTTTCGAGTTCTTAAATGGAAACGAGAATGAAAATCTCTTTTCTCTCTACACCTCGGATATGTGGGATGAATGATTGTCTTCATGGTGGTTACAATACTAGTGTTGTGCTCTAGTTTTGGAAATTTTGGATTAAAAAAAAGGTTGTTGGTTGTGGTATAGGGGAATGGTTGAGGATGATTATGGGGAGAAAGGTATCAAATGGGATAATGATCGTCTTATTTTGAAGGGAATATAGTGTTTGTAGATCATCTTTTATTTTCATTAACCACTATTATTACCATATATTTATTCTAATTCTCATTCTCGTTGAAGAATTTCGGAACCAAGTGTCACCTAAATGTGTCTTCTATGTACCATAACTCCAAGGGTGCAGAATTTGAAAATTCATGCATGCCAAAGAGACTACAGTATTAGGTTTCACTACTAGCCTGTGGAACTCCGTAATCATAATAAAATGGAAGTGGAGCTGAGCTATTACCAAATCCTAAATATTTCAGCCATGAAGTTGTTGAAGTAATAACTTTTTGTGATACCTACACAATGATGCTTTTGCAGTAAGATTCTGTATGCTGTTACCACACAATGTTTAACCTAAGATCTACGAATTCTAAAAATATGGATTATCATTTTAGCAAGTCGGTAGTTATTATACGTGTTGAAAGAAGTACACTAGGAGAAACAAAAGGTCAAACACTCCATTATATAACCTAAAAAAGTACAGAATTAAGCATATATCAATCCAATTGTGTGCCTACAATCAGTTTATGAACAAAGCATTTCCCTGGATAGAAATGGGTATACAAAAGTTAAATCTAATTTGCATAATTCAAATACACACGATAATAACATAATTTTTTTTAAAAATAAGTGGTTTAACGCACTTTCCTACAAAGGTACTTGCAACCCAAATGAACACTTACTGGATTCTAAACTGAAGCTTTGGTTAATCAACATTCTGATATGTAAAAGTAAATATTTCAGAAAAGATAATATGAATTAAATCTGTCACGACTCACAACCATAGGTTTCTCCACTTATAGGTTAATAGACATGGTAATTCACTGGTCATCCAATTTAAAATCTGAAAGATAACCAGGGTTTTCCATGCAACAGCCAACAGTAGAATGTCTCAAGGTTTTGAGTATGTTATGTAGTATCAAACCACTGATCAGTCTCAGCTACTTCATTTAAAACTATAATTGAAATTTCTCCGACATCCAAGTTATAAAGAGAACTAATACACATTAAAAATATTTTGCACTGATCTCTCTTCTCCATGCCATTCTATTCTACATCTTCTTCAATTAAAATAGAAAAAGCATCAAGAAAGCGACCTCTCAGAGTACATTTAACATATCTTTGTCGAAAACTTTATCATAATAATACAAATAGATTCTCACAAATACACACATGCACAAAACAACAAACAGTAGTACAGAGTAAAAGAAAGCAATAAAGCCTACGGATTATGATTCATATATTCAGAACAGGCACAAGTAAAAGGGTAAATTCCACTAAGGTTTAACTACTTATACATGACCAAAACATACATGTACAGTGTTGATTGTACTGCGAAATGGATTTTGGAGACAAATATAATCTTAATACAGACAACTCAATGAGCATGATAGAAAAGATTTCTGTAAAATAAGGGTGTACCCAATTGAGTCCATTTTGATAATTGGAAACAATACTGAAATTACTTTGAACATGCTTGCTGACATATTATTTCTGAGATGTTCATAGCTAAGGTGATGATATAAAAGAAAAAAGGAAAACAAGTGTCAGAGTTCAAAGAAAGACTGAAAAGGGTGAGGAGGAAATAGTTAAAAAAAAAAAACTATGCCAGGAAAACCCAGTCGGAAAAACCAAAGTGTAGGGGGAAAATCCACCCTAACAGGAGCCCAAAGTAACAAGTAACACGAAAATTTTCTCTCGAAATATCACAAAAACAACTAGAAAGCAATAAAATCTGGGATGTTAATAGCATTTAACAAAGTGCCCTCAAAAAGTATACACTGTATTATGTTTGCAATGAAGCAAGCAATATAAACTAAATTCAGAATCAAGATAATGAGTAATTAGTAATTAAAATTTAACCTTTCCATAGCTGCATAAGCTTTTGAGAGATTCTGACATGCTTCAATTGAATCTGAATGATGTGGCCCAAGGGAAAAATCCATGATCTCTTTTGCATATGCAAAAACCTGGGCAGCTGATTGTGGCCTATCTAACTCCATATAAGCTGCCCCCATGTTATTATAAACATAACCTAAACTAAAGTGCTTTGGACCGAAACTCTCTTTCAACCTTTCTGCAGCATCTTCAAAGTATGGGATTGCTGCTTCCACCTTCCCAGTTAACAGAAACAGCCAACCAATCCTAGCGGATACATTTCCTACCGAATGCTGTTCTTGAGGCAACCTCTCTAGTATAGCCAAAGCTTTCTTTAGCAATGATATTGCAGTGTCAAATTCATTCATTGTTTCGTACTGAGTTGTGATCTCTATATATGCTTCCACAACAACAAGAGGAGAACTTCTCTCTTTCTTTTCAAGAATCCCACATGCAATTTCCAAACATTTCTTTGCATCTGAGAATTTTTCCTGATTACATAAAGCTCTGGCCATGGAAGTAAACACTAATGCTCGATCAGCACTTTCTCTCTCAGTCTGTTGCACAACACCCTTCAAAGTGTTGATAGCTTCATCATATCTCCGCAGAGAAATCTGCATATTAGCAGCATCAATCTCTGCACGAAGCAAATCGGTATTACGACCCCACTTCTTCAAGACTCTTCGTGACAACTGATTTTGTTCCAGTGCTTTCTCGTGCTCTTCTAATCCCGTGTATATAACACCAAGAAGTCTCCTATCATAGGCAACTTCCACCGAGTTATTCCCCAAGTGCAATATATGTATCTCCAATGCCTTCAAACAATAAGGCAGCGCCTCCTTGAAGTTCAGAACAGCAGTATAGGCCTCTGCCACATCCCTATTGGTCTTACCAAGCTCCTTACTATCTACCTCAAATATCTCCTCTTTAATATCCAAAGCCTTCCTGAGATCAACTATAGCCTCCTCTCTCCTACCCAAAGCCGTCTTAACATTAAACAATTCGTAATGAACAGCATGTGAAATAGGCAATATTTGATCAGCATAGTGAGGAATCTCCCCCTCTAAGGTACTCAAAAGCCTCTTAGCCCTATTCAAATAGCCCAAAGATTCATTAAACCTTTTCAGACTAAAACTAGAAGAACCCAACAACTGCAAAGTCATAGCAACAGGCAAAGACAATTCACTACCAGAATTACTATCACCAATATCATTATCTTCAAAGATTCTCAGAGCTCTCTGAGCAAAGGACAGAGTCTTTTCTGGGTCCTCACCTTCACGGTCGAGTTTAAGGCCAATTTTCAGACACGCTAAACCCAAATCCTTCTCATCCAGGCTCTCCTCCATGTCTTTGAACGCCTTGAGCATTCCATCAATCGAATCCGAAGATTCAAAGGCATCCTCGAGCTCTGATCTCGCCTTGATTTTCCTCTGCCTTGATGATATCTGGGATGCATTTTGCGCAACAGAATCCGCCAAGGTGCTGGGATTTTGAGATTGAGGAGCGTTAAAACTGTGAGAAGTGAGGTCAGAGAAGAGTAGAGATTGAATTTTGGAGTGGGGATTGGGGGGACGAGTGAGACAGTGATCAAATGTGGCGGAACCGAGAGGGAGTGGGGTTTTGGTGTGCGGTCTACGGAGGTGAGAGAGAATTTTGGGTGAAACTCTTCTCATGGTGAAGTGAGATTGGAGAATCGTCGCCTATAACAGTGTTGGTACCTTATGCAACAAGTGTGTGTACTTCCTTAAACCCTCCGGATGCTGCCGACCCAAGTCCGCAGATTTCTTCTTTTTTTAAGTGGGCTGTTGGTTGTCGGACAAAAATCAATTTTTTTCGTAATTGAAACCGTGATTTTTTTTTTTCTTGTAATCGAAACCATGATTAAATCGAACAGAGCATTGATTGGCGGTTTAACCAATTCAATCGATTGGACCAGCGATCGAACTGTTAAAATCATTTCGATATATTTTTCTAAATATTATATATGTTATATTAAAAAATAAAATAAATTAAATATTCTCATATAAAATTTTAAAAAATTATAAGTTATATATTGAAATAAACACAATAAAATAATAGAAATCAAAATCAATATACTCAAAATAATTCATGATAGTAAAGTCTCAAATACTCAAAATTATAAGTTATAATATTAGATTGCAGTCCATGACATGTTTTGTAACTCATGATAGTAAAGTCTCAAATAAAAATATTACTATCAAATTTTAAAATATACAAATTGTAGAATAAACTAATTTTGGGGTTGGGACATGTCTCATTATTTAATTTAATAAAAAAATTAAATATTTTTAAAAAAAATTAAAATATAAAAATAGACTGATTCAACCGGTTTTTTTACTGGTTTGATCGATTTTTTCCGATTAATCGTAAAAACAGTTTTTAGGGGGTAACTGAACCGGTTATATAGCCGGTTCCGGGTTGAATAGGTCCTCAAAAACACTGGCAAAAACTCGTGAGATTTTAATATAGTAGTTTCGTACACCCGGATGGACTTAGGCTCCATATAATTTTGGAATTTAAAATTCGACTAGTGATCCTTCCATGCTGTGATAACAATTCTTGTGTAATAATAAATTTATTAACACTTGAATGATATACAACTATTTTCTTCAATTTTTTGTTCTCTCTCTAGCTATGATCATCTGATTCTCCTTCAACTTTGACTCGGCTTTGGTCTTGACTTTGACTGGATTTTGATTTGATAACACTTATCCAAGGACTGGGCCGTCTTGTTTTGAATCGAGCGTTGGTCTTTGGAAGATCTTGGTGAAGAATGTCTTGAATTTGACGAAGATTGATATTCGAATCTTCAAGTCTTGATTTGGCTGGAAACACTTGATCGGAGGGATTCCTGAATCGAAGAGTGTTTGCGCATGAACTTGATGAAGAACGCTTTGAAAACGGTGATGAACACTTATTGTCTTCGAGGTGCTCTTCGACTGGAAACGTCTTATCAGAGGGATGAAACTCCTTGTTTCTGATCGAAGGATGTTTCTGGCTGGATTTGGCGAAGAACAGTTGAAAACAGCGAAGAACGCTTGATGATCTTCAAAGTGTTCTTCAAGAAAAACGTCTGATCGGAGGGATTTGGCCTCTTGATCTTGGATCAAACGGTGTTTTTGGAAGGCTTTGACGAAGAACGGCTTGAATATTCGAAGAACTTCTTCAGATTTGGTGAAGAACACTTGAATCTTCGAAGAGTTGGATCGCTGGATCTTTTTAGCTCGCAGGCTGTAAAGAGGATATTGCTGCTGCTCGATCGTCTTCGCTTGTCTTCGATAGGTGTGGACCACTTCGAATGAACATGAAAGGCCCCTATTTATAGGGTTTGAAGGTGAAGATCTTCCTTTCTTGCACTGACACGTGGCGCACTCCGGTTGGCTGATGTTGATTTGATTGATAGGATTTACGAATCTACCAAATTTAGTTTGATTGATTCCTGTCGTCTTCATAAATAAGGTATCAGCAATTTATTGTCATTTACGAGTGCCGGAAGACTCGTAAATTAATAACGACTTGTATCGTGTACAATAAGTATAATTTTACTATTTAATTAGAGAATTAATTTGATGAATCCTCAAAATTAAAATAGTAATATATGTTGATATTTATTTAATTTATACACGTGTCATTATTTAATTGGGAAGCAAAATTTATTTGCTTACACATGCGATACACGAATTGAATTTTATAAATTTTAAATGTAAAATTATATACACAGTGAACAATAATAGAAAATATTTAAATTAAATTAAATTAAATATAAACATTGATAGGATTAAGTATGACTGGTCCAATATTTTTAAATAAAATATTATTTTACCGATCAATGAAAATATAAATTGAATTTATTTTATCAATCTACTCATATTTCATTAAAGTTGTTTTATTATTAATATTATTATTACTATTTAAATATGAAAAAATTAATAAGTATATGAGTGTATTTGTTGAAATACATTCAATTTGATTAATATGTGTTTATTTCACTATGAATCATTGTGAGGTTACATGTATAAATAGAAGAGAGGAATTGCTAGAATCTTCTATCGTAATCGCCTAACTACCTGAAGAAGAATACTAAGAATACTAACCTGTGGAAACTGAAGAATGCGCACAGAGTGTGTGTGTGCCTATCTGCTTTGTAAACCAAGAGTAATACTAGTGTGTAGAGTAATACTAGTGTGTTTGCAAGGGATACAGATATTATAACATGCCCCAATTTGCTATGGACCACAATTAAGATGGAAACCAAGCTTGGAGCACAAGTGCGGAAGCGGGAAGGTGACAAGGGCTTGGTGAATATATCAGCCGGTTGATCTTCGGAGGGTACAAAACGGACATCAAGCTGGTTTGCTTGAACTTTCTCTCGTAAGTAATGAACATCCACCTCTATATGTTTGGTTCTTGAGTGAAAAGAGGGACTAAATGCCAATGTTATGGCACCTTGATTGTCACTCCATAGTAGAGCAGGACCAACAAGAGGAAGCTGGAGTTCATGAAATAAGGAAGATATCCAAGTGAGATCAGTAGAGGTAGTAGCAATAGACCTGTATTCAGATTCTGTACTACTGCGGGCTACAACATTTTGTTTCTTAGAACACCAAGAAAGTAGATTAGAGCCAAGAAGGATGCAATATCCAGTTGTGCTTCTTCTATCATCAAGACATGATGCAAAATCTGCATCTGAAAAAGCCTGCAATTGAAAGTTAGAAACAAGAGTGAAGGAAATGCCAGAGTGAATTGTACCTCTCAGATATCTCAGAACTCGTTTACAAGCAGTCCAATGATTTGCAGTAGGTTGAGCTAAGAATTGACTGAGTTTGTTGACACTAAAAGAAATGTCTGGTCTGGTTAAGGTTAGATACTGAAGAGCTCCTACGATGCTTCTGTATAGGGATGGATTTGAGAATAGAGGGCTGTCATTTTTTGAGAGTTTGAAGCTTGGACAAGCTGGGGTTGGACAAGGTTTACAAGAAGACAGATTTGCTTTGGAGAGAAGCTCCTTGACATACTTAGATTGAGTGAGTTTAATAGAATCAGGAGCAAGAGATGCTTCAATGCCAAGAAAATAGTTGACAGGACCTAGGTGTTTTAGAGAAAATTGTTGATGAAGTGTGGTAATCAGTTGAAATATAGCACTATCACAGTCTCCTGTAATGAGGATGTCATCCACATAAACCAAAAGTAGAAGCATATGACCATCTTTAATCCTGTGAAAGAGACAGTGATCCAGTTTAGAATGCACAAAACCAATGGACTTGAGAAAGCTGCAAAGAGTATCATACCAGGCCTTTGGGGCCTGTTTTAAACCATAAAGTGCCTTCACTAATCTGCAAACATGATTGGGATGAGAGCTGTTGACAAACCCCTCAGGCTGAGTAATATAAACTGTTTCCTTCAATTGACCATTCAAGAAAGCATTATTTATATCTACTTGTTGAATCTGCCACCCTCTGGTCACAGCAAGAGAGAACACAATTCGAAGTGTTAAAGGTTTAATGACAGGAGAAAAAGTATGAAAGTAATCAACACCTGCACTTTGTTGAAATCCCCTAGCCACAAGCCTGGCTTTATATCTGTCCAAGGAACCATCCTTCTTGTATTTAACTCTGAAAATCCACTTGGTGGTAATGGGAGTGATATCTGTTGTAGATGGAACAAGATCCCATGTATGATTATTAAGAAGAGCATTGTATTCCTCAAGCATAGCCTGCTTCCATTCTGGAGTGGTAAGAGCTTGAGAGACAGTATCAGGCTCAGAAAGTACAGAAGAAATGAAAGATTTAGGTTTGTGAATACCAGCTTTGGACCTGGTAATCATAGGATGAGAAGATGTGGAAGGAAGAGGTAAAATAGAGCTGGTGTCAGAATGTGAGGTATGTGAGGATGATTGATCAGAATATGAGGTATGAGAGGATGACTGTGTGTGAGGAGATTCAGTATCAGAAGAATGTAGAGGTGAGTAGGAAGAGGGAAAAATAATGGGTGCAGAGGTAGGAGGAATATCAGATTGATATGGAATTGGTGTAGAATTGGAAACTGGAGTATGTATGATCTGTGTAGGTGCAGATGTGTGACCTGGTGCAAAGATGTGACCTGGTGCATAGGTGGGAACTGATGTATAGGTGTGAACTGGTGCAGATTTGGTAGTAGGAGTATAAGAGGAAAATAAAGATGCATATGGAAAAATGGATTCATCAAAATCAACAGTATTTGAAATGTAAATCCTACCAGATGAATGCAAGCATTTATATCCTTTATGATGTGAACTAAAACCCAGAAAAACACATTGAGAAGATCTAAATTGTAGCTTAGATGAGTTATAAGGCCTGAGAAATGGAAAACATGAACATCCAAATACTTTGATGCAAGAATAATCAGGAGCAGACTTGAAAAGCATTTGAAAAGGAGAAACATTGTGTAAAGTAGGTGTAGGGAGCCTGTTAATCAAATAGACAGCTGTAGAAAAGGCATCCCACCAAAAATTTAAAGGCAATTGAGATTGTGCAAGCAAGGTTAATCCCATATCAGTGATGTGTTGATGTTTTCTTTCCACAAGGCCATTTTGTTGATGAGTGTGTGGACAAGAGTGTCTATACAAGATGCCATGCTTGTCAAAAAAAGAATGTAAAGTAACAAATTCCCCTCCCATATCAGATTGAAAGCTTCTAACCTTAGCATTAAATTGTCTATCAACATAAGCAATAAACTGAATAATCAGATTGGCAACCTCAGATTTGGCTTTCATAGGAAAAAGCCAAGTAAATCTAGTGTATTCATCAATAACAGACAGATAATATGAAAAACCATCAGTAGATTGTTGAGATGAGGGACCCCAAACATCAGCATGAATCACATGAAAAGGAACAGTAGCATGAGAAACAACAGAATGAAAGGAAGATTGATGCATTTTGCCAATTCTGCAAGCATTACAAAAACTCACAACATTATTCTGAGAGATGTTTAAAGATTTCAGTATAGATTTTAAGGTGCTGAGACATGGATGACCCAACCTAAGATGCCAAATATCAGCAACAGTGGCAGATTTATTAGCTATACTAGAAGAAGCAAAATTACACTTGAAATCAGAAGAGTTGGCACTTGAAGAATCAGGAGACTTCCTCAAGGCAGCAACATTCAATTGATAAAGACCATCTTTAAGCACTCCATTCAAAAGTGTTTGATTTGTTCTCTGATCCTTTACAAGACAATAAGAGGAGTGGAATTCAATGAAGACATCATTATCACGAATGAATTTAGAAATACTTAACAGATTCTGTGTAATATCAGGAACATGTAGAACATCATGCAAAATCAGAGACTTATTAGTACTGGAACAATTTATAGGAATAGAACCTACATGCAGAATTGGTAAAGAAGCACCATTGCCAACAACAAGTGTAGACTTACCAGTGTATGGAGAGTTTAAATGCATATTGCCAAGAGAAAAAGTTATATGGCGAGTAGCACCACTGTCCACACACCAGTTAGTACCAGAAGAAGAAGGTTGAGAGGTAGAAGCAGTGTCAGTAGGGTAAAATTGTTGTGGTGAGGAATAAGAGTGATACTGGAGTCCAGGAGAAGGAATAGGATTATATGTGTGAGCAGAATAGGCAGTAGGATGAGTAAAAGGTGTAGTAACTTGAGTGAGATGTGTAAGATTAGCCTGATGAGTGCCAGATTGAGAGTTGGCAGGATTACCACTTGAAATTGAATCAAGGCCAGTGAAGGAATGATCAAAGCGCTTGAAACATTTTGCTGCAATATGATTTGGCTTACCACATAATTGACAGGAAATTCTTTGTTTACCAAAGAATTTTGGCTTTCCTTTAAATCTGTCCCCTGAGTAAGAGGAGGTGGATTTGGAATTAGAAGATTTGGCTGCAAAAAGTGCAATTGGAGGAGTAGGAGCAGTAGATGAAGAAGGAAATGAGATCTGTTGGGAAGAAGCAGAGTTGAGAATCCTCATCTCATGAGTATGAAGAATTGAGTGAATTTCAGAAAATGAAAGTAAAGAAGTACGAGTAGTAAGGTTCACAACTACAACATCGTAATCAGATCCCAAACCACCCAGAAGATGCATAACTAACTCATCATCAGAAATTCCATTACCAGAAGCAGCAAGTGTATCAGAAATACTTCGGAGTTGAAGAATGTACTCATCAATAGTAGAGCCGCCTTTCTTAAGAGATTGAAGTTTAAACCTCAAATGCAATGCTTGTGCCTTAGATTGTGATTGGAACAATTCATCGAACACCTTCCATACTTGAAATGCATGACTGCAGCGAGTAACATAGCCTAACATGGTTTCAGTAATCGAACACAGCAACCAACCCAGGAGAAACTGATCATTTCTGTGCCACAGTTGTGCTGATGGAACCAACTGACTAACACCACAATCATCAACAGATATTAGAGCAGGAATATCAAATTCAGAACAGAAAAGAAAATTTCAAAATCATGAGCACGAACGATTGCTAGAACTTGCGAACGCCAGAAACTATAGTTAGATCTATCAAGACGAATCGAAAGAGTAAGAAACGATTTTGGAAAAGAAGAAGAATCCATGGACGAATTCATGAAGAACGACACTCAATCAGATCATAGATCAACCACAGCAAACAAGAGGAATGAGCGTAACCGACTCATCGATACCATGTTGAAATACATTCAATTTGATTAATATGTGTTTATTTAACTATGAATCATTGTGAGGTTACATGTATAAATAGAATAGAGGAATTGCTAGAATCTTCTATCGTAACCGCCTAACTACCTGAAGAAGAATACTAAGAATACTAACCTGTGGAAACTGAAGAATGCGCACAGAGTGTGTGTGTGCCTATCTGCTTTGTAAACCAAGAGTAATACTAGTGTGTAGAGTAATACTAGTGTGTTTGCAAGGGATACAAATATTATAACAGTATTAAAATATTAATCAGTCATTTATTTTTAATTATGTACTTAAATTCATATAATGATCTTATTTTGACATAACTTACATAATATAAGTAAAAGTATTCAAGTTTAATCCGTAAAATTAAAGGTAATAAATAATTACTTTTAAAATAATAAAATATATATTTAAGATTTAAATATTATTTGTTAATTGTAATATATGTGTTGATTTGAATGTTTTAGAAAGTAAATAATTTGATATATAGTGTGTTAAAAATAGTTTTAAAAATAAAATTTTAAAAGAAATTAAAACTTTTAGCATAAAGTAAAAAAAATATTATAAATTAACTCACTTTTTTTAGTAGAGCCTTATTATTACACAACAAAATTATTGTACTTCACTTGTTTCAATAAATATACTTTTATAGATTACATCTTTGAAGAACAAAACATTAAAAATAACGAGGGAGAGTGTTGGATTTAGGCATGCCATAATATGATATAAAAAAGCCCCACTAGCAATATTTTATCAAAACTCACATTCAATCTACACCTAAAAAAATACATATTATATCTATTATTACTCTTTCCAACACAATTTACATTTCACCAACACAACTTACTCTTTTCAATACAATATAATAATATAATATCAAGCATTAACATATTTTGATACATAAAATAATATTTTATCCTACCAAAATTCTAAAACTAATAAATATTTTTAATATTTATCAAGATTTTAAAGTCATGAGTTGTTGCGCATACCTAGAACGTACTCTTAGTGCTTTCAATTGAATAGGATTTGAATTTCTCAATACTTTTAGTCAAATACAGTTTAATCGGGTTTAATTATTTTTAAATAATTGAGCATGCATAACGTCATATATATACATATATATATAATATACTTAAATACATAAACTATAGGGACAGTCACAATTGAGGTCAATTTATACATTCTTAGTGTTGCATCACAAAAAGAAGAATAGAAAAAAAACAATGAATTTAAATTCAAAAATAAAAAAATCAAGAAACTCAAAAATCTATGATCGAAGGTGGGGGCTTTCAAGGTTCAAGCATGATGGGGAGAAATGGCGGCGGAGGACTTCAGGCCTGATGTAGAGGGGGTGGAGGAGGCCATGGCGGAGAGAGATTGAAATTGGGATAAAGTGTCCCACATGAAATATGAGGGTGGGGTGTGTTATGGAATTTTAGTCGAGTATTTTGCAATTAGATGTTTATAAATGTAACTTACCCATAAAATAATAAATACTTCAAATGATTGAGCAATAAATACTACTCCTCCGTTCCAAAGGTGTTTACATCTTTGAAATGACACAATTTTTAAAATAATGAGATTAGTTGGATTGTGAGGATAAAGTTAAAGTAATAGTTTCCATTTATAGGGTGTGAAAACAATTGTGGGACGGACAAAAAAGGAAAGTGTGAAAACAATTATGGGACGGAGGGAGTACACAATTAAAGAATTAGAGTTGGGATCCTTTATTATAGTCATGAAGGTTCTCATATATAGTACAAAGAATGTTTAGTTTGTAGTTTTTGTCTCTTAAGATCCATATATTAAATGCATCATACTTAGGTTTTAAAAAATTTATCCGCACGAAAAAAGGAATAATGTCAACTGACAAGATATCGTTCTTACACAAAGCAAGATATTATACCTAATTACAGTCATAATGATATATTTTTCCAGCAATAAACACATGTAGTGAACTTGATCTAACCCAAAAATTAAGAATACGTGATAATCTATACAATTTCGTGAGGATAATCGTCCACAGCAGAAAATCAAACAGAGGGAAAAGGTTCAGAGTCTAATTATGTACAAAGGTTATATACAGCAAAGAATTTAGACATTCCATTCCCTTTTCCAGAAGAAAATGAATAGACATGAGAGCAGAATGAAGCTCTTGACATATCTTACTTTCATCAATGGTAACAATCAAGAGAATAAATCAAACAAGATTAGCAGGATCTGATTCGTCATTCTCCGACTCCCTCCTGTACACATCGACAAATGGAAGATTGAAATCTCCACCATCATCATCCATGTAGAAGGTCCTTGATAAGCCCCTCGAAGCCCTCAAGTCCAGACGTTCTTCCTCTATGCTTCTTTCAGAGAAATAGTCGTAATCTTCACGAGAGTTTTTATGATAAAAATTTGGAGGCTCGATAAAACTTGTCACCTGATCCTGACCTTGTTGTCCTCTCCTATCCCACCAAGGGCTCGAACTGTGTTGTTCAAAGTCGTTTAATATGTGATGCTGAAGGACACTTTCTTGGAAAAGAGGAGCAGAAGTTGAAGCCCCTAGATGGCTCCGTATTCGGTCTTCAAAGAGGTCATCATCCCAGTTGTCATCATATTTTGCCTTGATTTTTGTCAAGGGGGCAGGAATCCACAAGTCATGAGGGTTCTCATCATTATCATGATGTGATGATTGCGTATCTCTTAAATCGACGCCTCTTTCGTGATTTTGTGAGGTATAATACCACTCCAGAATATAAGGGAATTTCTTCTGTTCAATATCTATCAGCCACATTGAATCGAACTGCTGAAAACATCCCTGATTGTTGTGAGCTGCTTCCCCTGAGAAGAAGCTGTTTCGTTCACCAAAACCGTAGCCTCTGAAATTCTGGTTCTGATGCTGCACAGGAGGCATCTGAGGAGGGGCTGCTGCATGACCACCTAACTTTCGATCTCTAAACATTTTTAACGATGCAAGGAATTGCTTCCCATCGTCGTTAGGTTCCCATGAAGGATAGGCAATTTTAAAGCTGCACATATTTTCAGAAAATTTAACAGAACAATAGTGACCAGCAACAAATAAGGAAAAAATAAGAGCTCGAGACGTGATTTCATTGTAAAATAAATCATGACCTTAAAGCATTTTTTCAATAAATATGCAATTTGATACACGGTCTTTACAGACGACTATTTTCAGCAAGTGCTGTTGAAGTGACATTGTATGAGATTTTAAAGAAAAATTTTAAAAGGTTTTGATTAAAGTAACACAATAACAAAACTGTAGTGATTTTACAATTTTTTCAAATATTTTCCGGCTGCCACAACCACATAAGTTTCCGGAGAATAGTCCTATGATGTAATTGAAAATTTTAATAAATCTGCATATCAAAATTGCATATATAAAGAACAGATGTTGGTAATTGAAAATGTAATGATTTTTTATGCGACTAACCCTAACGTTTCAATGTTGTTTTATTCGTACCTTAAGAATGACTTCTCCATTTTCCCTTGGGAACTCCTCTCATAGCGAGTTGAATTAAATGGTGAACCATATCTTTTGTTCCCATGATTTCTAAAATCAAAGAGACTAAAACTGCCAGGAAAAGTAAGTGATACATCAATGAGTTTTCAATAAACAAATTTTCTTGTGACAATCTCTAGATAAATGGTGAAAGACTATTGTTAGAAGATTAGGCACCTAGCTTCACATACCTACAAACATGGCCCACACCTTCAACATCCACAGTGAAGTCAGCAATGAACTTCAAGATGTCATCTACACGCTGCAGCATCAGACAATCAGTATTTCAGGAATACCATTTAATGTTGAATGTGGGTGTATGAAAACACATAAAACAACAAACCTTAGGAACAACAAACAGAAGTAGATACGGTGTGAGAAAGATTGAGGCCATCTCCTCCCACAGCATCGCTAAGGTGTACTGTGCCAAGAAATTTAATTCAATCAGTTCATATCACAGATTAAAGAAATGTGGCACATATATGCTTTACAATTCTTCTACGGCCTGTTACCTACATCTCCAGTGGGACTTGTATACAGAATTTTGAGAGGTCGCAAAATACAAATGGCTGTGCCTGATGAGATGAAAGTTGTCCATCTTTTAGGGCATGTTCTTTTTTGGTTTTAAGTATAAACAGACTTAAGAAAACTAGTGGTTTTCAATATCTAGGGGCTTTTTACTCTGTGTTCTTTTTGGGGTTTTTAGTAGGGTAGATTTTAGCTTTCTGATGTAAGAGAAAACAAAAGTAAAATAGATAGTGGATGGAGTAAAAACATAATACTACCTCCGTCCACGAAATTTATGCTCACATTTTTGCACGTGGTTTAATGCAATATGTCGGAGGGTATTACGGGATATTGTGAGGTCCGTTTTGAATAAAGAAAATATTTATGAAAAGTATATCATATGTACTTTCCATAAATACTTTCTTTACTCAAAACGGACCTCACAATATCCCATAATACCTTCCGACATATTGCATTAAACCACGTGCAAAAATGTGAGCATAAATTTCATGGACGGAGGGAGTAATATTTAATTGGTTTATTTTATAGGTTAATTGATAGGGGGATATGATTAGGGTTTTAAAAATCTATTTTTAAAATTCAACTAGAATGGGTTTTAAATTTTAAAATCCAAAATCTAAATTTTTAAAACACAAAAACACAAAAAAAAAAAAAAAAAAAAAAAAAACATACCCTTAAAGATTAGGAATGCAATGTGGCAGTCAAGATTTGACCTTGGTCTACTCACACAGTAACACCCAAATATATGATAAAAGAGCGTTGAAAGAGTTATAGATGAATCATATTAGCTCTTATTTGATAAGCTTAATAAATTTAAAAATATATTCATGAAATAACTAGCTTATTATCAGGATGATCTCATTCAGTTATATATAGATAGTCCAGAAAAAAAAAAAGTCAAATACTAACTCATGCAGGCTTGTATGTAAACTTTAGGACTCCAGGGATGATGCTTATTCATCAATATACCACTAACATGGAAAGTAGGAAACAAATTGACCACTTCTTCAGTAGTGAAAGAATGTGAAATGACAACGAAAGATGCCCAAGTAGCAAAATTAGAATCAACTAGAAATTATAGTATATCTAATAATGATGGTACAACAAAAAGATTAACTGTGATAACGATGGTAAATATTATTGCAATACATCACATTGAAAATTAAAATTTTAAATGATTACGGATACTCGAATAGTTTAACTAATCAAAAACTGTGTTTCGCTTTGATTCAACTCGTTTACATCCCTATGGCAAACCTTAGAAAAGGTATCATACGAGGAGCAGCAGTGTAACAAGCATATGACAAGGATACCTGAAAAAGAGTTTCAAACTCTTTACGTACAGCAACAGTGTGCTCTTTCCCGCGCCATCTTTTAGGCATATAGTGCGCATGTTGGACAACCACGGACATTGCCCCCTGTGGATCAAGGATAAGACGCTCATCCGTCATTGCTGCCCGGCTTATAGCTGTTATGGCTCCAAAAACTGCAGCATACCATAATAAGTTTCGACCAAATATCTGCCAGACAAACAACAAAGCCAATGAGGAAAAGGGAATTTCTACATTTCCATCAACATATTATATTTTGAAACAGAAACATACTACAAGAGTTCAAAAGAATTACATGGCCTTCCAGGAGAGATTCCTCTAGGAATGCAATGATAATAAGCACAGCAGCAAAGCCACCAGTAACAAATGATATGAACTTCGCAACAATAGTCAACATAGGTGATGGAAACTGTTTTAAATAATCAGAAGCATGTTCGAGGCTGCTGTTCATCCGGTGTTTGAACAAATGATCCACCTGGAAAACAAATATAAGCATATCACTCCCCAAGTGATATTGTCCTTGTCGTAAAGAAGCTATTTACAAGAAGAAGATGGAACCAAAATCTATTATATTTGGAGGGGGGGGAAATGGAACTACAAAAATTCCACCAAAAACCATGCCCAACCCTCAAAGCATCACAACCAGCTCAAGCCCATGCAAACAATTTGAAACGGAGAAGGAAAAGAAATGCTACAGTTTTCAAAGTCAGGATGGAGTTTGCAGAGATACCTCATTGAATTCCCTGAACAACCACTTAGAGAGATTTGACCATCTCCGGGATGATGCTGTGCTTGGATGATTATAGAATTGTTCAGCATGCCTCAAGAAAAGATATACCAGCATGAAAATAACAAGGAATGGAGAGAGAAGAAGAAGAGCAAAGCCAACTATCATAAGCCTTTTCTTCAATGTTTTAGGATCAGAGACAAAATCTCTTCGAACACGGAAGTTTCTGTAGAACAAAGAGATAGAGAAAGCATATATAAATTACATTAATTTAAAGGAACCGGAAAATACAAGTCTTAGTTTTTTTACTATTTCCAATATTTCTGGGACCAGACAGAAAATCCCTTCTGATACAAAATTTTCACTGGAAACAGATCATGAGATGAGACATGGAATGGAAACGAGTACATTGATATGCCTCTCCTTATTTATCCTCTAATTTATTGTTATATTTGGGAAAGTCTTTTAATTAGAGTCTTTTTAATTAAGTTTAGAATAAATAGCCCATGGGCTAAGTTAGGTTAAATATTAGAGTCTATTTGTACTTTAGTTTTCCAACCATAGGAATGATATTTGGATCAGAATATTGTGGCACCTTCGGTTGTGGGCAGGGATTTATCTCTGCGGCAGAGTGTAGCACTATGTGGCCTCTCTTTTGAGGATTTATCTATTTAATATTTTAATTATCTCGTGGTCCTCATTCTAGCAAAATCAAAACAGAAGTGGACTACTCTGATGGCCAATCATAGTCAAGTCAAAATTTTAAGTGGGTTCGCTTGGACTATGCTATGTATGAATGATCTTTTCTATTTCATAGGAGAGTAGCAATATTACAAGACAGATTCGTCCAACCACAGAAAGAGAAGACCTTTTCCAATTGGAAAATTTAGCAGGAATATGATCAGCTATCAGCTGTAAATGAATCTTCCTAGCATAGTAAATTCGGTAATTGATCTGGATCTAGAGAAACGAGGAATCATACTAAATAGAGAAGAAGTACACAGAATAGAGTACCAAACAGTAACAGAGAATCCTAGTATGCACTTTTGACTTATCAAAAATGCTTCACATCCTACTCCTTGCTATAATGCATAGTCTGTACTCTGTATTTATGTTGTTTATTCTGATGATTTTTAAATTCTTTTGTTACTTTTCCATTTTATGTCCCAGTGCATTATATTTATAATGTGAGCTGGAGATTCTATGAAAGCAAGAATGGAATAACATTTGACCAAAAATTCTCATGTGTGAGCATTATGTGTATCCATATCTTCCAAATGACATAGGAAAAGAATAAGTTAACTTATATTCTTTTTGCACAATGGTTTTTAAAAAAAATCACAGAAGTAGATCAGAGTATTTACCTGTCAAACATGCTTTGCAGTATGCACCAATTTAAGGTCCACTCGAGAGTCTTCGGTAGTACCAGACGATGTTCGATGCCATCTGGTCCAACATTGCCAGTTGTACAAGAACCAGGGACCAACTTAGAAGATGATAGAGGAAAGGCAAGTAGTCCTTTATTAAGCATCCCAATTAAGTAATTTTCCTTTCGCATCAATCTCATCACCACATCATGAATAGAAAGATCCTTGACCACACATAGCTGCTGTGTGCGTTGAACTTGAACAATTTTTTCAATAATAGATGACCATGGCATTGTCTGAATTTCATTGTCTGTCACATGGAGACTGCAAATACACTGATGACAGTTATGTACTCCAGATATAACCGAACAAAAGAACATCCTAATCAAATGAATTTAAGTATTTACAGTGAAGAAAGTGAGAGAGCCTAAAATGATAAAAGTTAAAAATCCACTTTTATCTGACAACTTTTGCCTTTTCCACAAAAGGTCTCAAAAAAGTTGAATTTTTCAATTTAATCTCACAGCTCCTTAAGTGGTCTGATTTCAGTCCCAAAGTTGAGGAATGTGAAGTGTGACGTCGTTCTGGGGCACGTTTTTGGCATGTGGGGTAAAAAATTGGTCCCATAACTTTTGCCTTTTCAGCAAAAGGTCCCAAAAACGTGTCCCAAAATAACGTCATAATATCCCGCGGGATGACTTTGGGACCAAAATTGGACCAATTAACAAGAAAATGGTAGGCTTTTCTATGCCTTTCAACCTGAACAGGTAGCACGTCATATCTATACCTGTCATAGTAAAATCGTCGTATCTTAAGAGTCTCCTTTAATTGAGCAAAGAGTCTAAAAAAGCTGAATATCCAGTAGATGGAAAATATTCCCAGATATCCTACAATTACAGCTTTGGAAAGAGTAAGAGGGGTTAAAGGATGCTTATGCAAAGCTTCCTTAGCCAGATCACAAGGTCTGATTCCAGATTCCACTGCATCCATCCCACATTTTGCATTGCGAAGGCCATTCCAATCAACATAGAGCAAAAAGAATCCAGAAAAACAAATAGTAAAAGCCAAGCTTAGAAGCTCACACACCCACTTGACAACTATACACCAAAGGCCTTTCTCACAATAATAAGCGTAAGTCCTCTCAATGAACAGATCTAAATCATCAATTGGCTCCGCAATCAGAGTCTCACCATCAAGAAGCCCAGAGGGGCTTTCACTACCAGGGCTTGGTGATGATATATGATAATTAGACAACTCAATTTCAGGAGGTACATCGTTAAGCAACCCAGTAGTCAATGATGATGTACTATGTTGTTTCCACTTGAATATATTCAAAGCATGAATGCCTTTTTCCCCACTGAACATCACTCATACACACTTTCTGAATGCGTAAAACAATGTGCCTCAATCAAAGCATTATACTGAAAAAATAAAAAAGAACCAAATTATCCAAAACGTTACAACGTGGAAAAGATTATAAGGACATGAAAAACATTTCATGTATAATGTATACTGATAGATAGCATGTAATGCAGGAAATTTATCACCTTATATCATAATACTGACAACTCCAATAAGAAATCAATAATCTATTTTTAACCTGGCAACAGTTAACATTTTAGCAGAAATCTTTTCTTTAATATACTTAAGACAAGGACCCTGAAAATCCCTTTTTCTGCAAACATTCAAGAAAGTGTATACACATAACCACATTATTTAAACCATTTTTGACATTGGAGAATAACATGTAAGCAATAGTATCTAAAATAACACACTAATGACTGCTTCATTTGAAAGTGGAAGAGAAGAGTTACACTTACATCAAAAGCAGAAAGTATTTTTTACAGATAATGTCTAAAAAGAATATAGAGTAGAGCCCCCATAGAAGCAAACTTTTGAAAAAAATGCTGACCTGATTCAACTTTATAGTATAAAATCCTGTAAAGCTACCAGTATGGCAACATGTGTCAATATGCACAAGGAAATAATGAGATGTCAATTCAAAAATGCTCTAGGTAAACACGTATTGGCTATTGGTACATGTAGAACAATAAGAATAACATCAACAATGACCATTATGATGATTAAAATAATAATTAATAGTAACAACATGAAGTGGTAAAGCACTATTGGAATGGAAAAGCTTATCCTGCAGAAGCATAGAGCACTAAGTAAAGACAAATCAAGCACACAATTAAAATCTATATTATGTTCAATTCATCAAAATAAGCATCAATTATACGCTATGTGTGAAGTAAGTAATATGGCACCTAGAAAATTATAATGTTAAATTACCTTAATGTTGCTAGCAGCCAAAACTATGTTGATAAGTCATAAGTAGGGACACAAATATTCCAGAAGATAATTTAATACCATGTGTAGATTAATTTCGACTCACTGGTCTCAATGAAAACTTCACAAGAAATAAAGTAACAACAAGAAGTCCTAAATTTCCAACTATGATGTGAAGCAAGTTTGAGAAGTGATACTTTACCATAACTTTTAGCTAAAAGTTTAAAAACTCTTCTTTCAATTGTAATGTTTTAGTGATATGTCTAAAAACTCCCAAGAGAATATTTTGGGACACTATCAAATCATAACCACTTATGCATCCGAAGATTCCCTTTGAGCATCAATCAATACAAGTAGTATATCAATTCATCAATCTAGCTAGCAGCACTTAAACATATAGTACTTCTTACTTCCAAACTACTTTCACACTTATTTGTGCACACAAATTAAGAAAAGGACACTTTTTGAGTAAAGCAGTGGCAATCAAAATTTTTTTAGACTGTGCTATTAATGTTGGGACGTCCAGTAAGACAAGTATGCAAATAATCCCGAGATGGAGGGAGTACCTATTTTGACCAAAAAAAAACGATCCTAATGGGCTCCCTAATTGCCTCGAAGAAATTTTGACAAGCTAAATTTTCGATGGAATATGAATTGGATACGGTGAAATTTATGCTAAAGGCTGCCACGTATAAAACTGCTATCAAAATCTCTCTCACAATTTTCTGTTCATCAGGTTAACCTACAACGGCAACGGCAGCTAAAAAACAGAAAAAGAAAAACCTATGATAACCCAGAATCCAATTTATACAGAGAATTGGGAAACCCCCCAAGTACAGCAATATGAGGAACAACTACTTCAATCCCCAACAAGGAGAAAATATATAGCCCCAAAAAACTCGGCCGATCAACTAAAATAATTATATTAAAGTAGTTCAAAATTTGCGCACGAAATATCCACGATAATCAGAGATATTCAGCTATTTAGAGCACATACATTCTTCTTCTTCCTCGATAATTCTTTCGCCGCGGGGAGAGAAATTGCAGCAAGAAAATCTCTTTTTCTCTCGGTAAAATTAATGTTTTCTTTTCTCAATTTTTATTAATTTCAATAGAAAAAGGAGACGTGAGGACAGAGAATGCGTATTCACTCTCTCTGTTCATATATATAAATATAATAATATATTGATGACTCTTCATCAGCAAGGTAAAGTTTTAACTTTTAACCCTTTCTACTTTGTGGGTTTTACTGCTGCGGGTTTGGATCCTTCATAAATCCTGCATTTTTCAATGCAAATCTTAACGGGATGACCCGGCCCAATTTTATGCGTCTTTACTTTTTTTTTTCTCAATCCTCTTTTTTTAGAACCCATCTTACTAATTACTCCTTCCATTTTTTTTTAATTTGCACACTTTAAATTAGATTTGGCACTAAGGTTATGAATAAAGAAAAAATTTAAAAAAATAGTATAAAATTTAGTTGGTCCTAAGATGATTAGATCTAAAATAATTATCCCGTGTTATTATAATTTGTAGATACTAATAAAATAAAATATTATAAGATTTTTTAATAATATAAACACATTAGTAAGTGTGATGATTAGATTCATATATAATATTCATCTACGAATAACTTAAATGTTGGTAGAATTTACTAATTAGGTGATTTATGTGGCTGATTTGATCACTGAATCCTACCAAACAATAATCAAGAAATGTTCATGAGAGTGTTTTTAAAGAGAGAGAAAGTAGAGAGAAGTAATGTGTAATGTATTATGAACTTAGAGAGAGAAATGTGTTACAATGACCCTATTTATAGGTTTGCATGTAATGAGGTGGCACTTAATGGACTTATTTAGCCTAATATGCTGACAAGTATCCTCAACACTTGTCATTATGCCTACTATTATATTCTAGTTACATTGTTTTGTCCTACTACATCACTATTAACTCCCTACATAACTATTGGCTTCACTTCAGACTCGGCGAGCTTCTTGGCTAGCTCCCTTGTCTTGTGTTGCTCCGGAATGTATTGATAGTAGCTGGACTAGGCCATTGCTTCTGGTATTAGGCGAGTTCTAGGCAAGCTCTGGACGAGCTCCCTTTCTCCATAATGTTCACTTGGTTAGAGGTGATGACACATCACCAACCACCTAGGCGAGCTACTGGGCGAGCTCTTCCTTTCCTTATGGCGCTGACTGGTCAAAGTTGGGTGATGTGGCACTGAGTCAACCTGGCGAGCTCTAGGCGAGCTCGTTGGTCTTAAGTTATTTATTTTGTTAATTCTTCTATAATAGTTCGCTTTAGTTCGCCTATCAACAATAAGCCAAAAAATTAACTTCAAATAAGGGAATTTTAAATCTATAATATTTTATATGCATCCAAATATTTGAATTCTTTCGTGATCACTCTAATCCATGTAGTAGTTCTCTAACCATTTGAGTTATTTCACTATGTCTAATATAATTTCCTGGTTAAAATGTAAACAATAGAAGAAATGTACTTAATAGTTATATTAATTATTCGACACAGGAGTATCTAATTTTAATTTACACACTCAAAATTCTCTCAAGATGAACTTATAAATAAATATTTTAGAATGGATATCAAAACATTGATTACCTATTATGCACTATCTAGTGCACCCAAATTTTCTTACAAATTATATGCAAATTTTAAACAACAATTTTTTTGAATTCCATCTTCATAAGAATGTTCAAACTTTGAATCAACAATTGTTTGTTATTAATCTACATAAATGTTTCATTTTTTTTTAAGTTAAGAATTCTTCAATCTTATATACTCAGTCAATCAAAGTCCAAATATTAAATATATTTTATAAACACAATGTGAGGACTATAACCATCACCATCAAATTTGATAGGAATGTATTGGTATGTAAATTTTTTATAAAAGAACTAGAGTACCAAAGTCAAAATATTTTTGACCTTCAACACACACGTCTGTTTTTTTTTTTCATCTTCGTAGGGCTAAAGTAGGTGGAATATACATGTGTTGGTCCCTTAAGTGGTCAAGGTCTAGAGGAGGGTGAATAGACCTTGAAAAACAATACAAATTTTCAACTTCTTCAAAAAGAGGATTCAAGAACCTTACGGTTGTCTTCTATAAGTTTAAAACAAGAAGTCTACAAGAGGTTTGGACCACAAAGGTTACAGCTGTAGACTATTGAAGTTTACAGCTGCAAAGTTAGAAAACTTTACAAAATAAAACAATCCACTTGTAGACAAGATCAGAGGGGTTCTCACAGTTAAAAGTGTATTGAGATACCTCTAATGTGTAGCGGAAATAAAGTGTAAGTGTTAATGAAAAACAATATGAACTATAACAACTGAGTGACTATCTACATCTGTAGAGTTTAGTTCATTTGTGAAAAACACAAAGTTTTATGCACCAAGTTAAAACGAATGATGAATGTAACAATAAATTAAATATGCAATACCAAAATTAAATAAACAACAAAAATAAATAAATCAGTAAATAAACAAGATTTATAGTGGTTCATAGTCTATGAATAAGACCTCATACATCCAATGTTACACCACTCAGGTGTCAAATTCACTAAGAAATGATCACAAAGATCAATACAAGTAATTCCCCCTCAGAACTAGATTCACTCAGATTTCTATTTTAAGTAAGAGAATACTCTAACCTATTCACTCAAAATATAAACTCACAAAGAGTTAAAAACCTCACAAAGTGATATCTACACTCATTAGAAATTTTAAGTGTGTGAGGGAACAACAACAAATGTGATTCTTACTAAGAAAATCCTAACCAACTATCCTATGAATCACAAACGATGAAAAACAATAAAGCTCTCCCTCTCTCTCAGAATTTTTGGCTGTAGACTTGCTCAGGTTGAATACTTGAATGCTCTGGTTGTTGTTGTTGTTTCCTCTTAAATCTTTCTCTACTTATAGATGAAGAGGTGTGTCTTATCCGTTAGAGATTTCAAATTTGAATTCTGGATAAGGCTCTTCTTTCTCTCTGTAGCCTTTGCATGTGTGAAGTGGTCCTCCATCTTCACTCAGAATAGTATTGATAGTATTATTTGTCTTTATATCAGAATTCTGGTTGACTTTGAATTAATCTTCATTAAACTTCCAGATTCTTCATTATAAATACCTCCTCAAGTACTCTCTAGTGAGTGCATAAGTGCTTCACTAATTTGAGGTTTAGGGGTCTTGAAAAACTTTCTTAAACTTTAATCTTGTACTTTAATCTTCAAACGGTCATCTCAGTTGTAGATTCTTGAACATTACATCTGCAAGTTCCTACAAATTCAATTCTAATTGTAGGAATAATATTACAGCTGCAAGGTCTTGTCTAGCTGTAGTTTAAGCAACTATACAGCTGTAGACTTCTCTTTTACAACTATAATTTCCTTAGCCATTAAAACTTACAAGAATTATTAGTAACTAATTCAATAAGATATATGTTTTGCATACATCAAAATCTAATCAAAACTAGGTGTTGATAGATTTATCTAATAAGATGATTAATGGTTGTTTAACTACTTAAATCTACCTAACAATAACAAGGATTGAAAATTGTTCTTGAATTATGAAAGTAGAGAGAGAGTGAGAGTTTAGAGAGAGAAAATGTTTGTTGTATTATGAAAGCTTAGAGAGAGAAATGTACAATGGGGACATATTTATAGGTTTGCATGCGTGAGGTGGCACCTTGAGAGCCTACTTGGCTTTAGGTGCTGACAAGTGTCCTTGACGCTTGTCCTTACTCACTACTCATGCTACCTTTACAAAGCTTTGCCCTACTACTCATCTACGCGCTATTTATACGATCGATGTTTATGTCCTAGATCTAGGCGAGCTTCATTGCCTTGTGTCATTTTGGAGCAATGTAGATGTGGACTCTTGCTTGGTCTCCTTGGATATGGGCGACCTACCTTTACAAAGGGTAAGCTCGCCCGTGAGCTTCTCTCTCTTCTTTGACTTGGGCCATTGGAAGTTTAGGCGAGCTTCTTTCTCTTCTTTGAGCTTGTTGGCGACCTTCTTAATCTTGGTTAATTAATCTCGTGATTATCCTTTGGTAGTTCGCCTAGCAACATTTTCCCCCCAGTTCGCTCACATCATGATATTTCTAATGTGTGGACGAGCTGATTTGTCTCTATGGACGAAGGTTTGAGTGTTGGCGAACTACTTCTTGGTAAAGTACCGAGCTTATGGGCGAGCTTTGGTGTGGCGGTTGGTGAGTCGACGTAGTGCGAGAATCAAGGCATCGTGCACGCCTTTTTAGGCCTCAGTTCCCGTGCCCATTATGACTAAACTTTCAAATCTTTGCACATAGGCCCTCGAACTTCTCGAATATTGAAGCTCGCTCTCTTGCCTATAAATACGAGAAAACAAGCTCATTTTTCACTTTACACACTTCCAAGTTTTCAGAGCAATTTTCCGGCGAACGGTTTCCTTAGCATCCGATGAATTTTTGAGAACATTTTGAGGTAGAACCCCACTTTCTTTTCCCTTCATTTTTTTCTTTTGTAGATTTCTTCTCGTTCCTTTTCGTTTCCTTTAAGTTTCTGGAAACTTTGAACATTTCTGGGGACTTTTGAATTTTCTGATCGCCTACACCCTGAGACTCCGGCGACTGAGATTTTCTTTGGACTTAGAACATTTAGGACCCCACATTTCTCTATATCATCATGTTAACCCAATCTTCTAGCCGAACCATTTCGCATTGTAACCCAGAAAAAAGACCTATGACTGAGAACCAAACAATCCCCCAAATGACCCCCATCTTGATTGAGTCGGGTTCTGGGGCGAGCTCAGTAGCTCGCCCGAGTACTGGTGAGCTTCTCGACGAAGTTCGCTCTGATTCGGGGGAGAAAGCCACCAACTCTGGAGATGGTGAGGGATCGGGTCTTCGAGAGCTTTGGAGGGACTTTGACCGAGCTACTGGCGAGGCCATCGCCCAGGATGAGGCGAAGGTCGCTGAGACTCAGGAAGAGGTCGCCGAAACTGGCAACCAAGCTAGCGAACTCGCCCTCAAGATTGATGAGGAGGATAATGATGATGGAGAAGTGGAAGTTACTTACGAGTATCTTCGCTTCATTGATTTTCCATTCCCTAAACTTATAGAACATCAGGCCTCCTCTGATATTGTTCATGAGTTCAATTGGGCAGAGTACGTGAGGAGACATGCGGCGACTTTCCCACTACTCGAGTAAACTCTCCGAGATGCTGATGGCCAATCTGACTACAAGGCAAACGAGGTGCCGAGCATCATCAGTGAATACTCGTTGTCAAAACTTCGCAAGAAATATCTCATCCCATTGGATATTTTCTAGTATGCCCTGGAAGAAAATGAACGAGCAGATATGCCCCCTCCCGGATTAACTGCCATCAACATTCACACCTTGGAGGTCGGGCTTACTCTACCCCTGCACCCCATCATTGGGCAATTTCTGATGGACACCAATCTCGCCATCACGCAGCTTACCCCGAATGCCTGGAGCAGTCTTTTGGCGACATTGACGATCTTCGAGCTTGAGGGTTATGAGAACCGGCTAACCACGGTGGAGATCAATGAGTTATTCACCGTGACTCGGTAAGCTAAAGACGGCAAGGGGTACTACTACCTCAAAACGCGCCCGGGAGAGAAATTCTTAGGTATCCTCCCCAATAAAGTTCACGACTGGAAGGAGCAGTTCATTTTTATTGGTGGGGATTGGCGAGCTTCGAATGGGCGAGGAGGATGTATTCTCTCCCCCGAGGAATATGAAGAAGCTAGCAGTAGGTGGCGTATTTCGGTGTGCGTGAATTGGATTAGATTTACTAATCTAATCTTCTCTTTTGCAGGTTCGAAGCACCACAAATCAAGCCGTGGAAAGCCTAAAGTGTCCATTGGTTTCAATTTCGTGCTGATTGTGTGCTATTTACGGGAACAGAAGGATCGGGAGATCAAGCATTTGTGTCAGCATCACTGCCGGAGGCTTGCCGGTGTTCTAACCTTGCCGCACCACCTTGCTGCTCAAGGTCCGGATCCTCAAGATTTTCAAGTCTTCATAGCTCGCCTATTCACTGGTGAAGCTCGCCAAGTTACTAATTACAATTTATTTCAATTGTGTAGGTGAAGGCCCCGTAGTCGCTCTTCCACCCATCAACGTTCCGGAGGCCTATCACTTCCTTGCTCGCCAGCTTCAAATGGGTAAACCTCGCCCCAACAGAGCAGGAATTCCTTCTAGCGCTGTACTAGAGGCTACCAAAAAGGTGGACCTCGCTAAGACGGCTCCCTCCACTTATAAAGCTGGGGAATCAAGCTTGCAGAAGAAGGCTCCACCTCCCCAGCAAACCAAGGACAAGGTCGCTCAGACCAAAAAGGGATCAGGGCGAGGTGACTCCGGTTCAAAGCGAGGTTCTCAGCCTCAAACCCATCAGTCCAAGCGATCTCTCCAACGTGGGGATGGATCGCGAGTGAGCGAGGAAGAAGCTCGCACTCAGAAGCGACCCCGGGTTGGTCTGCTTGATGAGGACTCCGAGCGGAGTGATCGGGGTGGCTCCGGACCGGGACACGGATGTTCAGGGAGATCAATCATCCCTCATTCCTCTCCGGCACCTCCAACTCCTCAAAGTGTTCCACCACCATCTCCATATGCGATCCCCATCCACAACGACACCCTTCTCGGGCTCAATCCCGATAGGTTTGGATAAGCGAATAGGGTACTTTGGAGTTGGGCGTTAGTTTTCTGCATATTCTATTCTAACTTGTTAATGATTTGCAGATATGCTCCCTCCGAGTTTCCACATCGCCCGGAGGCTCTTCACACAGCGGAGAGGTCCAAAGCTTTGGCATTTACGAGGGAGCTTCCACCCGGACCAGCTCGCCGAATCTTCACCGAGGCTCCTAAGTACCTCTCGGCTTCTGAGCTCGCCATGATTGAGAGGTAGAAGCCCGTAGACCGGGCGAGGTTGGCCATGCACTACGCTTGTGCGGCTTTGGCTGCTACTCAGCTCATCACCAATGACATTACAGCCACTGACAAAGCTTGTCATGATGCCAAGGTTCTGGTCAACCGGCTAGGGGATGAGCGGAAGAAGGCCGTTGAGGAGCTCGCCGTAATGGAGGCGAAAGTGAAGGCTTCCCTGGTGGCGGAGCAGAATGCTCTGAAGAAACTGGAGAAGATTCAAGCCGATTTCAATCGTCAAAAGACTGAACTTGAATCAGCTCGCCAGAAGCTCGCCGTCAGGGAGTAGGAGTTTGCCAAGATGCGGGATGAGGTGAATATCGTCCGGGAGCAGAACCAGGGTAACTTGGCGGAGTGCTCTAAGCTACGTGAGGAGGTCGCCGCGAAGGCATTGTAGATCGCCGAGCTCCGGGGCCAGACCGATGCTTCAATTTCACCAGAGACCCTGGAGCTCGCCAAGATAGTCGCCACTGACCTCGGCTTCGTTCTCTGCTTCGCCGAGGTTATCCGTTCCTTCCAATGGGCACGGATGAATAAGAAGGACGAGTGGGAAGCTCTGGTGTTGGAGTTCCATGATTGCTTGGTGAAGGCCAAAATTCCAAACGGCACAGAATTGAATATTGGCGACCTCACCGGATATGGGATCAACCTCGACTCTGCCCGGGACCATTTCAAGATCATCCAAACCTTCAAGGTCCCGGTGGTTGAGGCTGAGGACGAGGTGCAAGCTGAGGAGCAAACTCCCCCAACTATGGAGCAACTGCAAGAGGCATGTGGGGACCTCATGCTCGACACCAGCGAGCTTACTGGCAACATCACTACGTTACCCCGACTTTCTCCCCCAGCTGGCCAAGTTGATGGTGGCGAGGTTGCTCATGAGGTCGCCAATCCTGAGACTCCTGCCGATGTTGCCGCCACTCCTACCCCTTATGCCCCCGCAGCTCCCGAGACTTCGGGCTTTTTACTTGTTTTTACTTGCTTTTGTTTGTTTTAAGTAGGAGTAGCTCGCCGGGCTTGTATAGCTCGCCGGGCTTGTATAGCTCGCCCAGAAGGAGCCTTTTTGTGTAGTTTAAAGATGGTCAGCTAGTCGACCTTTGTGACTAGCACAACTTCGTATACTTGAGAATTTTTCAAGTATATTTTTTACTTGAAAGATTTTCAAGTAATTTTGAATAAAATCTGATCTTCTTACTTCAACTTGTTTATTTAAATTTTACGCACGTTATATCTTTTAATTAGCTCATTTTTATATTTTTGGTACTTATTTGTTCGTCTTATTCTGCTTTTGAGAGGCGAATCATTCATTTTACGTCGCTTTGGACTACGAATCGTACCATTGTTTGACTAGTACATATTCTTCGTCTTATACCACTTAGGGCCGCAAATTGCTCGCCTTAGACTTCTTAGGGTAGCGAGTTGTACTTTGTTTAATTCACTTTGGGCGATCGGGTTTCATGAACCTTGCCTTAGACGTTTTAACCGTATTTTTCGTGAATTTCTAACTTAAGGCAGTAGGTGCTTAGTGATCCTTTAAGAAGGACACCTTCGCTAACCTTTGGGCACTTTGGCCTTTGTTTTGAGCTTTAAGATTATAACGTTTGGGACATTGGTCCTTGTGTATTACGAAGCTTCAAACAGTTGATATTTCTGAAAAATTCTGACTTCATATAATAATGCAATTTACATAGGTTACCATCAACACTTCTGATGTGAACCTTCAACTAGTCTATTACAAGTGATAGTTCACCTTCCTCTACTGCCAACAGCTGGACATATTTTGTTTTCTTCCAACTCTTTGAACCAGTGTGGGCACACGTTTGTACAATGAATCTATCATCTTGGTTTCAAAAGTCTGATTAGGTGGCACACACATGATCTTGGACAGACTTCTCAAGGAAATGTAGCAGCTTCTTCTCTTAGGGGCATATAAGCTTTCTTCTGAGCATTCACGACGCGACGGGCTTCTTTTCATACTCCAACCCTTTCGCTGCTACTGATAGAATTTCTTTAGATGTGCCGCACTCCATGTGTATGACGAGGTATTTCCTTCTGCGTCTTCAAGGTCATATGTCCCATTTACCCAAGTTGTGGTGATTCGGAACAGCCCTTCCCAATTTGGTCCGAATATACCAGGTGGAGTTGCTAGCTTCTTCCTTAGCACCAAATCCCTAACTTTGAACCTTTGATCTCGAACTTGGGAATTGTAGTACTTTTCTGCTCTCTGCTTGTAAGTGGCATTCTTCATTTCTGGCGAAGCTCTAGTTTCTTCAAGCAAGTCTTTCTCTGCTGCCAAAGCTTCATCGTTCTCCTTCTTATCATAGTCTACCACCTTCCAGGTCTTATTCTGAACTTCTACTGGTACTACTGTTTCCGTTCCGAAGGCTAAGGTAAAGGGTGTTTCTCTGGTGCTTGCTCGATATGATGTTCTATATGACCATAGAACCTCTGGAAGTTCGTCCGCCCAACTTCCTTTCTTGTCTTCAAGGCGGATCTTCAGCACATGTTTCAATATTTTGTTCATTACTTCTACTTAACCGTTCGACTGCGGATGGTATAGAGTTGAGTAGTGTTTCTTGATGTTCCATGAACTGCAAAATTCTCTCAACTTTTGACCGTTGAACTGCCTACCATTGTCCGTTACAATTGATTGCGGAAGTCCAAATCGGCATACCAGATTTTTCCATATGAAGCCGATCATCTTTTCCTGTGTTACTGTTGTAAGTGCCTCGGCTTCAGCCCACTTAGTGTAATAATCCACTGCCACTACAGCGAACTTTTCACCGCCTCTACCAGGTGGAAATGGGCTGATCAAGTCGATACCTCATTTTGCAAAAGGCCATGGGCTGAAGACCGACTTTAGTTGAGTAGCTGGGGAGTGGATATTAGGTGCGAATAGCTGACACTTTCGGCACCTTCGGGCGAAGCTAATGGCATCTTGGCAGAGAGTGGGCCAGTAGTACCCCTGTCTAATTGTCTTGTATGCCAAAGCTTGCCCCCCAGCGTGACTTCCGCAAATTCCTTCATGAATTTCTTCTAACACCTCGAACCCTTGCTTTTTAGATAAGCATTTGAGTAGGGGTAGAGAGAATCCACGTTTGAAGAGTTGGCCATCCACCAATGTATATCTGGCTGCTTGCTTCACTAGCCGACTAGCTTCCCACTCATCTCCTGGAACTGATCCATCCTTCAGGTATTTTTGGATTGGAGTGCGCCAATCTTCATCATCTTCCTGCCCCCCACTCGAAGTCTGATTTATTTTATAATCAGACGTCGAGGGGTTCTTTAGCTTGGTGACGACGACTTTCGTCACTTCTGCTTAGCCATTACTGGTAGCTAGTCGGGCTAGTGCATCAGCCTGTGTGTTTTCCAATCTTTGAATCTGGTTGATATCTACGTGCTTGAACATCGAAATCAGATGTGCCACTATCTTCTGGTACATCATCATTTGCTGGTCCTTAGCTTCGTATTCTCCCCGGACTTGGGATATTATTAGCTGGGAATCTCCAAAAATCTGAAGATTGGTTGCCCCCACAGCTAATGATAACCTAAGTCAAACTATCAATGCTTCGTATTCCGCCTCTTTGTTGGTTGCTCTGAAGCCGAACCGGATTGCGGAGGTGGACACTTGTCTATCTGGGCTTATTAGCACTACATCGGTTCCTGTTGTTGTGCTAGTTGATGATCCGTCAATGTAGAGGTGTCACGGAGCTATACGTCCCCTCGTCGGATCTTGTGGGAAAGTTAGCTCGACGATGAAATTGACGAGTGCTTGTCCCTTGATCGTTGTTCGGGGTGCGTAGGTTATACCATATTGGCTAACTTCTAATGACCATTTCAACAAGCGTCCCGCAGTGTCTGGTCGGTGTAGTATTTACCGTAGTGGGAATTTTGTCAACACCTCTACCGGGTGGTTGAAGAAGTAGGCCGCAACTTTCTAACACTCATCAACAGTGCATAGGCTAACTTCTCCGTTGGGGTGTACCGCAACTCAGCTTCATGTAAGACTTAGCTTACGTAGTATACTGGTAGGTGTGTTTTGCCCTCTTCTCGAACCAGGACGGAACTAATGGCCACCTTCGACGCAGCTAGGTACAGGTACAACTTCTCACCAGGCACCGACTTTGATAATATTTGAGTGTTGGCCAGGTACGCTTTGATATCTTCAAAGGCCCTTTTGCATTCACTTGTCCACCGGAAATCTTCCTTGTATCATAGTCTGTTGGCTTTTATTGCTTCAAAGAATGGATGACTCCGATCACCGGATCTGGAGATGAACCGGTTCAAAGCCGCCAAGCATCCGGTCAATCTTTGAACCTTTGGATCCGAATCAGGCGCCTTCATCTCGATGATGCATTTTACTTGCGTCAGATTGACTTCTATCCCTCTTTGGCTCACCAAATGCCCCAGGAACTTCCCTGAATGTACGCCGAAGCTGCTCTTCTTGGGGTTCAACTTCATGTTGTAGTGGCGTAGTATGTTGAAGGTTTACTTTAGGTGGTCGAGGTGATCCTCATTTCGTAAACTCTTGACAACTATATCGTCTACGTACACCTCCATGGTATGGCCGATGTGTTGATCAAACATCTTGTTCACCAACCTTTGGTAGGTAGCTCCGGCATTGATAAGCCCGAACGACATCCTCTCCCAGCAGTACATGTTCTTGTTGGTATAGAACGTCGTATGTTCTTGGTCATCTGGGTGCATTACTATCTCGTGATAGCCTGCAAAGGCGTCCATGAATGTCCTCATCTCGTGGCCTGCAGTGTTATCTACAAGTTGATCAATGTGAGGCAACGAGAAGTTATCTTTTGGGCACTCCTCATTTAGGTCCGTAAAGTCTATGCACAACCTCCACGTTCCATTGGGCTTCTTCACCAGGACTGGATTCGCAACCCACTGCTGGCACAAGGCTTCCTTGATCAACTTGTTGTCCAACAACTTCTTGACCTCCGTGGTTAAAGCTTTGTATTTGTCTGCTCCATACTTCCTTTGTTTTTTGCGTACAGATCTTCTCGTCGGGTCTATGTTGAGCCGGTGACATGCGTGCTCCAACGGGATTCCTGTCATATCTTCGTGGGACCAGGCAAATACATCTAAGTTGGACATAAGGAAAACCTCCATCTTTGACCGGTATGGTTCTGGCAACTCAGAACCTATAAAAAGTTCCAAGTCCCTTTCCGGGTCCACCGGGATCGCCGTTAATTCCTCCATGGGAGTGGCCTTCCTTTTCTGGTTCTTCCACCTCGGGTCCTTTAGGAACTCTTCTAGGTTCTCCTTCATCATCGGTTCATGGCCTATTTGTGGTTCAAGGTCCTCGCCAACTTCATCAACTTTGGCAGGCTCATCACCCTTTTCTGCTTCGCGATGTGTTAGATTAGATGACCCTTCATCCTGGGATGGTTCTCCAACCTGGGGAGCTTGATCAATTTCCATTGGCGTTGGTTCTTGCTCTCCCACAGGTTTTCCATTTTGGGTATCAGTGACCACTTCCATGGGCGCAGGTTGTTGGTCCTGCGCAGGTTCCTGCACTTGGCTAGTTCGGCCTCCTTCCACTCCTTCCATCGGTGCCGGTTGTGTGTTTTGCGCAGGTTCAGGTACTTGATCAATTTCAGCCATTGATTCTGGCAGGTCACCTTCCTCCATCAACTCGGTTTCTGTTAAGATGATGTCTAGGATGTTTGCCTCAGCTGCCGGAATCTGGATGTCTTCTTCAAGGATATGGACATTCGTTACTGACTTCTTTACTTGGCCATTTTTTATTTGAAGCAAGCATTCCCTAGCCTTTTTCTGATCGCCTTTAACTGTTCCGGCACCCTTAGGAGTTGGAAATTTGAGACAATAGTAGTAGGTCGAACACGCCGCTTTGAATTCATTGAAAAATAGGCGGCCAAGGAACCCGTTGTAGGAGGACTACTGGTCGACAACAAGAAAATCTACTAACCTAGTCAGTCTCCTCTCCGGGTCCTCGGCCGATACAAGTTGGACGGCTCAACCTAATATTGCCTATGGGGACGGTTACAGCTTCTTCGAACCCCACTATCCTAGCATTGCTAGGTTCTATGTACGACTCAAAATCACCTAAGGCATCTAAGGTGGATTTCAAGAGAATATTGGTGAATGCGCCGGTGTCCACTAGCAGCCGGTGAACTCGGACATTCATGATGTTGGCACTTATCACCAACGAGTCATTATAGGGAGTTAAAATTCCATCCAAGTCTGCCTGGGAAAATGTGAGCTCGGCTGTTGGTTGACTGGCGGGCTTGGAGCTGGAGCTGCCTTCTTGTACTTGGTTGATGGCCCGAACTTCGGCCTTCCTTTATCTTTTAGAGATGGAGGATCTACCATCTTGGAGACCTTCGGCAGCTCCGATCACTTCTTCGAGAACCAGGAGTTCCCGTGTTGGCTCTTGATCTTGTCGAGGTTGGGGAGGTGCCCTACGTCGGTGTTGAGGACCACTGCGGTCCTCGTCCTCTTCTTCATCATCGAAGACCTCCCTCCTTTCAATCCTGGTTCTCTTGGCAGGTGCCTTATTTACAAACTCGGCCAGTTTCCCGTCCTCGTAAAATTTCCACAATTGTTTGAGGAGGTCACATCATTCGCTGGTGAAGTGGCCGATCGACTGGTGGTAGGCACAAAACTTGTTGGGTTGAGCTTTGTACGGTCTTGACGGATCCTCCTAGGTTCGTTTAGCATAGCTTTGTCCTTGAGCGCAACAAAGACATGGTCGACAAAGACGGTAAGTACTTGGTTGAGTTTTTCCTTAAACTCGTCTCCATCACCAAAGGCCTTCAAGTTCCGGAGAGCTTTGTATGTGCCCCCGGACTTCTCCCCATGTGGTTTTTCTCCTTGGAGGCACCGACCTCCTTCATCAAGGTCTCTTGCATGGCCATGTACACCCCAGCTTTGTGTTTGAACTCGGTGTAGGTGTTCGGGCAAGCAAGATGCATCTCTTTCCAGAGTTTGGTGCCCTTCTTGAGTTCAGCCATCACGGTAACAATTTTTGTATCTTCGCTCACCGGTTCGCCCTCCAGCAATATTTTATCAAATCTCTCCAAGTACTGCTGGTCGGTCTCATTCTCGCCTTGGTGAATGTTGGCGAGCCGGTGCTTCTGGGTTAGGTAGGACCCAAATCCAGAAAAGTAGGCCAAGAACTCCCGCATAAGTTGGCCAAAAGATTGAATTGACCCCGGGGCGAGCGATGAGAACCAGCGATGAGCTCGGTCCCCGAGGGTCAGCGGGAAGTTCTGGCATTGTGTAGCATCGGTGGCACCTACCGAGATCATATAGTCCGCATACTTAGCCAGGTGGACCTTCGGGTCAGGTTCTCCTTCGTATGTGGACATCACCGAAAATAGGATTTTCTTTTGAACCGGTGCCTTTAGAATGGCAGGTGCCAATGGAGATGCTGGAAGGGAGGTGACGTCAGATCCGCCAGCTTTAACAGCTACTTGCATTTGCAGCTGTTCGATGGCCTTCTTCAATGTGGCCAGCTCGTCATCATGAGCTATCTCCTATGGAGGCTGTTCAAAGGTCGTGCGCCTCGTGGACGCACGTCCCCATAGTCCCTCGCTTTGGGGCAGTCCTTCTGTGACGGGTTGGAACTGGCAGCCTCCGTTGGGCCTAAGTCTATCAGCCGCCGGCATCCTCAAACGATCGTGGGCGGACCTACGTGGTTGTAGGTCCGAATCTCCCCTCCGGGATGAAGCAGGGGCCGCCACTCTTTCTTTCTCTTCACGTCTGGGCCCCAATCTGCCCTGGAGGACCTTCCTCCCTTGAGATTGGTGGGTAGCGGATGCTCCGGTATAGGCTGAAGCTCGCCCGTCTCGCGAGACTAGCCTCTCTACCACCTTGGCTTTGCCAGCCCGTTCTCTGTATTGGCAAGCCTGAGCAGAGCTCGCCTCTTGTTCAGCATGAAGGTCGTTGGCCTGCCCCTGGGTCTGTGTGCCCTGAGTTGGCCTGGTTACCTGTTCCCGGGCCTCGTTAGCATGAGCTCGTCTGGATGCCTGGGCGAGGTCGCCCTGTTGCCTCTGCTGTAACCTTTGTAGGGCGGCGATGGTTCACTGAAGCTCATCAGGGTCGTTGGTGAGGTTCCTTAGAGCCGGGTTCAGCTCATCTTGTGCCACGATAGCTCGCTGGGGAGCTAGCGGAGCGTTGTTTTTCTGAGGAGCTCGGCGCGAGGTCTCCCCATCATGTCCCTTCCACCTTCTTGTGGTAGCTGAGGTTTGTTCCTTCAACATTTTGATACTTTAGTGAGAAGGTCATCAAGGTCGGTAATTTCCAGTCAGGGTAAATTGTTCAAGATCCGTTCTAGCCTTGCATGCACGCAAATTGTCCAAAATTTGGTTTATTTGCGTACACACATGAGTTTAGGGTCCGTTTTGTTGTGTTATATGTCCGAAATTCTGGGAATTTGGCTGGAAAACTGGAAATTAAAATATTTCTTCAAATGTTCTTGAGTCTTGCCAAGAACACCTTTAAATCTTCAAACAACCCCTTACAAATCTCTCTCGAATTTTTAGAAACGAAGGTTCAGGACCCTCCTTCTAGCGCCAAATTGTTGATAGATTTATCTAACGAGATGATTAATAGTTGTTTAACTACTTAAATCTACCAAACAATAACAAGGATTGAAAATTGTTCTTGAATTATGAAAGTAGAGAGAGAGAAAGAGTGTGTGAGTTTAGAGAGAGAAAATATTTGTTGTATTATGAAAGCTTAGAGAGAGAAAGGTACAATGTGGACATATTTATAGGTTTGCATGCGTGAGGTGGCACCTTGAGAGCCTACTTGGATTTAGGTGCTGACAAGTGTCCTTGACACTTGTCCTTACTCACTACTCATGCTACCTTTACAAAGATTTGCCCTACTACTCATCTACGCACTATTTATACGATCGATGTCTATGTCCTAGATATAGGCGAGCTTCGGGGCGAGCTTCATTGCCTTGTGTCGTTTTGGAGCAATGTAGAGGTGGACTCTTGCTTGGTCTCCTTGGATATGGGCGAGCTACCTTTACAAAGGGTAAGCTCGCCCGCGAGCTTCTCTCACTTCTTTGACTTGGGCCATTGGAAGTTTAGGCGAGCTTCTTTCTCTTCTTTGAGCTTATTGGCGACCTTCTTAATCTTGGTTAATTAATCTCGTGATTATCCTTGGATAGTTCGCCTATCAACATTAGGTACTTAACAACTTGTATATATAGTCTTGTATGCACCAAGTGCACCGTGCAACTCAAATGCATTTTTAAAAAGTTACACAAGATACTACTGAAAGTTACACATGTTATTACTGAAAAGTTTATTTTTAATGGTGTAACTTTTCTGTAATAATACGTGTGACTTTTCAGTAATAAATTATGTAATCTTAGACCGCCTAGGCGGTGCTAAGGTTTTTTTTTTCTATTAATTTTAGATTTTTTCTAAACATATATTAATAAAAATATACATTATACGATAAATTATAAATTTAAAACATAGTTAATAACCATCACAAAATATAATAAGTCAACAAAATGTTAAAAATTATAATAATACAACATTGTTCAACTTCTAAATAAAATACAAAAAGAACAAAATATATAGTACGGATAAATTATGAAGTAATCTAATTAAACTTCCATATTTTAGCAAATTAGTTTTTTTTAAAAACTATTTTAGCTCTAAATTTTAAGTTGAAATAAAAATTAAAAAAAGAAGAGTAATAGCCGTCTCGGCTGCCGCCTAGGCAATTTCGGCAATGCCAAATATGTTGGTGGATTTTTCTCGACAATTTAACATTGGCGTTGGCGGCCGCCATTTACATCCATGTTAAAAATACACTTGAGTTGCACGGTACACCTGCTGCACAAGATACTTACTCCTTACTAATAATCTATATAAATTTAACTCCTGATAAAATAGAATTTTTTAAAAGTAAAATTAGCTTAGAATTGAGATTTCTTATTCAATTAATTTTATTTCTCAAAGTAAATTGGAAATTAATCATAAGACGTGTTTATATTTTATATGTATTTTTGCATAATAAGTATTAATTTGAAGATGATAATAA
>JAPKLY010000125.1:606869-618445 GCA_026898435.1 Prunella vulgaris
TGTTGAATGAGTGCACCGTGCACCTGGTGCACATGAGACTTGCTCGATTTTATCATATTTTATCATATAAATCTATCATTTTTAAAAAATTTAGTATGACATAATATCATAAATTTTATCCTTTCACTATCATGTGTTGACGGGCGAGCTACCTGAGAAGGATTAGAGGATTAAGCGACCTAAAGCTGGGAAGGTCGCCAACATACCTCGGGAGGGGGGCCGAGAGGCCGATCTCAGCCATCCTGCGAAGAGGGGAGCTCGCTAAGGCGCCTAGCCCCACCTGGGAAAGGAGGTCGGCAAGAGAGCTCGCCGAGGTCTCGAGACCCGCTCACCTTCACGCGGTCCTATGGACACAAAGCGTCAAAGCTCGCCCTGGAGCTCGCCTTGGAGCTCGCCTAAGAGCTCGCCCCGTAGCCTGCTAGATCCTGATGGTTGCGCTCTTTTTTCCTCCGTCCGGTTTGTCCACAAGGGTGGTTTACGGCGAGGTTTTAACTAGGCCCATCTAGTCTAAGGCATAGTAGTAGGACGAGGCACGATATGGGGAGCATTGTGAGGGACTAAGACGAAGGTGTGGAACACCGGAAGCTAAATAGGCTCGTAAGGTGCCACCTCACTCTCGCACACCTATAAATAAGACCTCTCTTGTAACCATTACACAATTCAATATAATTAATACATTTCCTACACTCTACTTCCTCTCTCTAAGCTCTCGTCTCCCTCTCTATACTATATCCAAGAACACGAAACCCTTCGATTATTGTTTGGTAGAATTAATCCGACATAACTAGCCACATAACAAACACGATTAGCAAATTCTACCAACAATTTTGCGCTAGAGGAAGGGCAGAGTCTGAAAAATTAAAAAAATTTCAAGAACAAAAAGTTAGGGTTTGTTTGAAGATTTGAAGATTTGAAGGTGTTCTTGATAAAATTCAAGAACACTTGAAGCTACACACACATATTCATTCCTTCGAACGAAAAATCAGATTTCCGGACGAAAATCTAAATTTCTGGATTTCCCAAATTCTGCCCGGAAAAAGTTTTCAAACGCACGCATGTACTCGAATAAACTTAATTTTGGATAATTTGTTGCACGCGACGCTAGACAAAAACCCGGACGAAGTTCACCCAAGCTAGCCGGAGACCATCACCGAGGCGTCCGGCACCCACCAATCGACGAGGAGGGAGGTCCTCCAAGGCAGACTGGGGCCCAGGTGCGGAGAAAATGAACGAGCAGCCGCCCTGATCACGTCCCACGGGGGAGACTCAGACCTGCAGCCGTGCAGGTCCGCCCACGACCGATTGAGAAGGCCCGCCACCGACAGGTTGGGCCCCCATGGCGGACGTTAATTCCAGCCCGTCACTGAGAGGTCACCCCAGAGTGAGGCACCTCGGGGACGTGCGTCCATGAGATGCACGACCTTCTAGCAACCTCCGCCGGAGGTGACCCGCGATGACGAGCTAGCCTCGCTGAAAAAAGTCATCGAAATGCTACAAGCCCAAGTAGCTGCCAAGTCTGGCGGACCTGACGCCACCACTCTCCCCACATCCCCATTGGCACCTGTCATCCTCCGAGCACCGGTCCAGAAGAAAATCCAATTCCCAGGGATGTCCCTATACGAGGGTGAGTCCAACCCGAAGGTCCACTTGGCCAAGTATGCGGACTTCATGATCTCGGTCGGTGCCACCGACTCCACCCAGTACCGGAATTTCCCGCTGGCCTTAGGGGACCGAGCCCATCGCTGGTTCCCGTCGCTCGCCCCGGAGTCAATATGCTCATTTGGCCAACTCTCGCGGGAGTTCATGGCCCACTTCTCCGGGTTCGGGTCATACCTTACCCAGAAACACCGTCTCGCCAACATCCACCAAGGCGAGAACGAGACCGACCAGCAGTACCTGGAGAGGTTTGATAAAATACTGCTGGAGGGCGAGCCAGTGAGCGAGGACACCAAGGTCGTCGCAGTGATGGCCGGGCTCAGGAAGGGCACCGACCTCTGGAAGGAGATGCACCTCGCATGTCCGAACACTTACAATGAATTCCGCCACAAGGCGGGGGTGTTCGTGGCTATGCAGGAGGCACTGCTAAAGGAAGTTGGTGCCCCGGAGGAGAAGAAGCCCTACGGGAAGAAGTCCGGGGGCACATACAAGGCCCCCCGGAACTTGAAGGCCTTTGGCGACGGGGACGAGTTCAAGGAGAAGTTCAACCAAGTCCTCACCGTCTCCGTCGACCACGTCTTCACAGCTGTCAAAGACAAGGCCCTGCTGGAGGAGCCGAGGCGGATCCGCCAGGACCGCATGAGGCTCAACCCCAATAAATACTGCGCCTACCACCAGGCCATCGGCCACTTCACCAGCGAGTGCAGAGACCTCCTCAAACAGCTCTGGAAATTCTATGAGGACGGGAAGCTGGCCGAGTTCGTGAAGAAGGCCCCAACTAAGAGGCCGAGGTTCGACAGGAAGGAGGCCTCCGATGATGAGGAGGAGGACGCGGGCCAGCGCGGACCTCAGAATAGACGAAGTGGACCTCCCTAACCTCAGCAAAACATGGAGCCCACCCGAGAGCTCTTGGTTCTCGAGGAGGAGATAGGAGCTGCCAGGGGTCTCCAAGACGGGGGATCCTCCATGTCCAAGAGAAAGAGGAAGGCCGAGATCCGGGCCACAAACCAGGTCAAGGAAAGCAGCTCCAGCTCTGGGACCGTCGCGCAGCTCACTGATGGGCTGACATTCTCCTCGGTGGACCTGGAGGGGGTACTGACGCCCCACAACGACTCGTTGGTGATAACCGCCAACATCATGAACGTCCGAGTTCACAGGCTACTTGTGGACACCGGCGCATTCACCAACATCCTCTTCAAATCCACCTTAGATGCCTTGGGTAATTTTGAGTCGTACCTGGAACCTAGCAATGCTAGGATGGTGGGGTTCGGAGAGGCTGTAACTGTCCCCCTAGGTAGCATTAGGTTGAGCGTCCAACTTGTATAGGCCGAGGACCCGGAGCGGAGGCTGACTAGGCTCATAGATTTCCTAGTTATCGACCAGCAGTCCTCCTACAACAGGTTCCTTGGCCGTCCATTTATTAATGAATTCAAAGTGGCGTGTTCAACCTACTACTATTGTTTGAAATTCCCAACTCCAAAAGGTGCCGGAACCATCAAAGGTGACCAGAAAAAAGCCAGAGTGCTTACTCCAAATCAAAGACGGCCGGGTCAAAAAGTATGTTAAGCAGGTCCACATCCTTGAAGAGGATGTACATATTCCAGCAGACGAGCCAAACATCCTAGATGTCATCTCGGTCGAAACTGAGATGATGGAGGTAGGCGATTTGTCGGAAATCGACCAAGGCACAGGACCTGTGCAAGACACACAACCGGCACCAATGGAGGGATAGGAGGAGACCCAAGTGTTGGGACCTGTGCAAGTGTCGGGACCTGCGCAGGAACAGCAACCTGCTCCCATGGAGGTGGTTGATGAAGCCCAAGATGGGGGACCTGCGGGAGGTCAAGAACCAACACCAATGGACGTTAACCCAACTCCCCAGGTCACCGCACCATCCCAGGTTGACAAACCACCGGAGGTACTGACAGTTGATGAACCCGCCCAAGCTGAAAGCCAACCCGATGACCTCGAACCGCACATAGATCACGAACCTGCACAGATGTCACAAGAGGAGTGGGACGAGTTCATCAGCGACCCAAGGTGAAAAAGTCAAAAGAGAAAAGCCACCCCCATGGAAGAACTAACGGCACTCCCAGTGGACCCGGAAAGGGACTTAGAACTTTTCATTGGTTCTGAGTTACCTGAACCGTACCGGTCGAGGATGGAACTATTCTTGATGTCCAATCTAGACGTGTTTGCCTGGTCCCACGAAGACATGACAGGAATCCCTTTGGAGCATGCTTGCCACAGACTTAACATAGATCCGGCAAGGAGACCCGTGCGCCAAAAGCGAAGGAAATATGGACCAGACAAATACGTAGCTCTAACCGTTGAGGTGGAGAAGTTGTTAGACAACAAGCTGATCAAAGAAGTTTTGTGTCCGCAGTGGGTCGCGAACCCTGTCCTGGTGAGGAAACAAAAAGGGACGTGGAGGCTCTGCATCGACTTCACAGACCTGAACAAAGCATGCTCGAAGGACAACTTCCCACTACCTCACATTGACCAGCTGGTAGATAGTACCGTAGGCCATGAGATGATGACATTCATGGATGCTTTCGCGGGCTATCACCAGATAGCTTTACACCCAGATGACTAGGAACATACTGCGTTCTACACCAACAAAAATATGTATTGCTGGGAAAGGATGCCGTTCGGACTCATCAACACCGGGGCCACCTACCAAAGGTTGGTGAATAAAATGTTCGACCAACACATTGGCGAATCCATGGAGGTGTACGTGGACGACATAGTTGTCAAGAGTTTGAGAAAAGAGGACCACCTAAAACAGACGTTCGACATACTGCGCCACTACAACATGAAGTTAAACCCCAAGAAAACCAGCTTCGGCGTACACTCTGGAAAGTTCCTAGGTCACCTGGTGAGCCAGCGTGGAATAGAGGTCAACCCGACGCAGGTCCAATGCATAATCGAGACGGGCACCCCCGACTACGTACAGAAGATCCAAAGATTGACCGGGTGCATGGCGGCCCTGAACAGGTTCATCTCCAGGTCCGGTGATCGAAATCGCCCATTCTTCGAGACAATCAAGGCAAACACACGAAGGTATAAAGAGGCGGCCAAAGCTAACAAGCTCCACCTCAAAAACCACTTCGTGTGGACAAGTGAATGCCAGCGAGCCTTCGAAGACATCAAAACATACCTGGCAGATACACAGGTCCTGTCAAAGCCGATACCTGGAGAGAAGTTGTATTTATACCTGGTCGCGTCGGAGGTGGCCATCAGCTCCGTCCTGGTCCGAGAAGAGGCGAAAATACACCTACCAGTGTACTATGTAAGCCAAGTCTTACACGAAGTTGAGTTGCGATACACCCCAACAGAAAAGCTGGCTTATGCACTGGTGATGAGTGTTAGAAAATTGAGGCCTTACTTCTTTGACCACCCGGTAGAAGTGCTGACGACTTTCCCACTATACTTCAAATACTACAGCGCCCAGACACCGCCGGACGCCTGCTGAAATGGTCACTAGAGATCAGCCAATACGGTATAACCTATGCATCCCGAACAGCGATCAAGGGACAAGCGCTTACCGACTTCATTGTCGAGCTAACTTTCCCACAAGATCCGACGAGGGGGTGTATAGCTCCGTGGCATCTCTACATTGACGGATCATCAACTAGCGTAGCAGCGGGCACCGGCGTAGTCCTGATCAGCCCGGACAGATAAGTCTTCACCTCCTCAATCCGGTTCGACTTTCGAGCAACCAACAATGAGGCGGAGTATGAAGCTTTGATAGCTGGACTTAGGCTATCATTAGCTGTGGGGGCAACCAATCTTCAAGTTTTTGAAGATTCCCAGCTAATAATATCCCAAGTCCGGGGGGAGTACGAGGTAAAAGACCCGCAGATGATGACCTACCAGAAGATAGCCGCGCATCTAATTTCGATGTTCACGCAGGTCTACATCAATCAGATACCGCTTCTGGAAATTACACAAGCAGATGCCTTAGCCCGGCTAGCTACCAGTGACGGCGAGGCCGAATTCACAGAGGTTGTAATCACCATACTGAAAAACCCCTCGACGTCCGATTACAAAATAAATCAGACCTCGAGTGGGGGGCAGGACGACAGTGAAGATGGTGAAGATTGGTGCACTCCAATCCAAAAATACTTAAAAGACGGAACAACCCCCGTGGATGCCCGGGAAGCTAGCCGGCTAGTAAAGCAAGCTGCCAGATATACGTTGTTGGATGGCCAACTCTACAAACGTGGATTCTCTCTACCCCTGCTCAAGTGCCTAACCAAAAAACAGGGGTCTGAAGTGTTAGAAGAAATCCACGAAGGAATTTGTGGGAGTCACACTGAGGGGCAAGCATTGGCATACAAGACGATCAGACAGGGGTACTATTGGCCTACTCTTCGCAAGGATGCCATCAACTTTGCACGAAGGTGCCGAAAGTGTCAACTTTTTGCACCTAACATCCACTCCCCAGCCAACCAACTGAAGTCGGTTTTCAGCCCATGGCCTTTCGCGAAATGGGGTATCGACTTGATCAGCCCATTTCCACCTGGCAGGGGCGGTGTAAAGTTTGTTGTTGTAGCAGTAGACTACTACACTAAGTGGGCTGAGGCCGAGGCTCTCACAACAATAACACAGGAGAGGATGATATGCTTTATTTGGAAAAACCTGATCTGCCGTTTCGGACTTCCACAGTCTATCATCACAGACAACGGAAGGTAGTTCGACGGTCAAAAGTTGAGAGACTTCAGCAGTTCATGGAACATCAAGAAGCACTACTCAACTCCTTACCATCCACAGTCGAACGGCCAGGTCGAGGAGGTGAACAAAATCCTGAAACACATATTGAAGCTCCACCTCGAAGAAAAGAAAGGGAGTTGGGCAGACGAACTCCCGGAGGTCCTGTGGTCTTACAGAACTTCCCATAGAGCCAGCACCGGAGAGACCCCGTTTGCCCTAGCCTTCAGAACTGAGGTTGTAGTCCCGGTCGAAGTCCAGAACAAGACTTGGAAGGTGGTAGGATATGACGAAGAAAAGAATGACAAAGCCTTTGCAGTAGAGAAAGATCTAATCGAAGAGACCAGAGCTTCGTCAGAAATGAAGAACGCCACCTACAAGCGTAGAGCTGAAAAGTACTACAATTCCCAGGTCCGCGACCGAAAGTTCAAAATCGGGGACCTAGTGCTGAAAAAGAAATTGATGGCCCCACCAGGTGTGTTCGGGTCAAACTGGGAAGGACCATTCCGGGTTACCGCAGCCTGGCCAAACGGCACCTATGAACTCGAAGACGCAGAAGGTAAAGCCTCATCATATACCTGGAGTGCGGCGCACCTGAAAAAGTTCTACCAATAGACTAGAATTCTGTAATAGACTAGTCGAAGGTTCACATCAGGAGTGTTGATAGCAACCGGTGTAAATTACGTTGCTATAAAAAGTTAGAAAATTTGTAAAGTCAGAAAATTTGCCAAGTGTTTGGACCTGCGTAGCCCGCCAACTAGGCGAGCTACCCCAGGTCGCCCACTACTCAAGGGAGCTCTCCAGCCTCAGCTCGCCAAATGCCAGAAAACTTCATAACGCGCAAGGACCAAGGTCCCAAACGTTGTAATTAAAATGCTCGAAGGCAAAGGCCAAAGTGCCCAAGGTTGCGAAGGTACCCTTGTTAAAGGATTGCCAAGCACCTACTGCCACAAGTTAGAAAAATTCACGAAAAAGATGAAAAACGTCTAAGGCAAGGTTCATGAAACCCAACTGCCCAATGTGGATTGAACAAAGTACAACTCGCTACCCCAAGTGGTTTAAGACGAGCGATTCGCGGCCCTAAGTGGTGTAATACAAAGAATATGTGCTATCAAAATGGAGGTACGATTCGTAGTCGTAAGTTACGTAAAAGAACAATTCGCTTCTCAAAGTAGAGTAAGACGAACAGTTAAGTGCCCGTAAAATAAATAAAAATGAGCTAAGCAAAATTATAAGGTAAAGCGCAAAAACGGAAGTACAAAGAGTTAGACAAAAAATGGCTCAGTTTCTATTCAAAAGATACTTAGGAAATTTTCAAGACAAAAATACTTGAAAATTCCTAAGTGTTCGAAGTGGTGCTGGCCACAAAGGCCGACCAGCTGGCCGTCTTTGAAGTACAAAAGTGTGCTCCTTCTGGGCGAGCTATACAAAGCCCGGCGAGCTCTAACTACTTGAACAAAAATCGAAAAACTACAAAATGGAGCTCCTTCTGAGCGAGCTCCGAACTTCTACAATTTGGAAAATAAAAGTTAATCTACGAAAGCAAAGAAAAGGCCTAAGTCTCTGGAGCTGCGGGAGCATCAGGTGGCACCCCGGCGGGGTTGGTAGCAACCGGTTCAACTGGGAGGGCGAGCTCGACTTCGGAAGTGATGTTGCCGGTGAGCCCGCTAGCGTCGAACTCGTCAATGCTCACCATAGCGTCCCCGCAAACCTCTTGCATCTGCTCCATTGTGGGCGGGGTACGCACCTCGCCCTCGACATCCCCGGCGGCCTCAGCAGTCAAAACCTCGTAGGTCTGGATGATATTGAATTTCTCCTTAGCCGCATCGAGGTTGATCCCATAGCCGGCGAGGTCCTCTATGTTTAGCTCAGTGCCAGGGGGAATCTTAGCCTTCACCAAGCAATCATCGAACTCACTGACAAGAGCTGCCCACTCGCTCTCATTGTTTATCCGTGCCCACTGAATGGAGCGGATAACCTCGGTAAAGCAAAGGACATAGCCTTTGTCTGTGGAGACTATCCGGGCGAGCTCCAGTTCCTCCACCGTGATAGTGGCATTCGAGCGGCCCCTGAGCTCGGCGACCTCCAGGGCATTGGCAGCGACCTCCTCGCGGAGCTTTGAACACTCCTACAAATTTCCTCGGTTTTGCTCTCGGAGGATCTTCGCCTCATCCTTGGCCCGGGTGAGCTTCTGGCGAGCTTGCTCGAGCTTGGCCTGCTGGCGATGGAAATCGGCCTGGAGTTTTTCCATCTTTTTGATGGCGCTCTGCTCCGCCACCAGCGAGGCCTTCGCCTTAGCCTCCATCCCAGCGAGCTCCTCAACGGCCTTCTTCCGCACGGTAGAGGGTTCATTTGGGTGGCTGAGGCGGAGGTTGTGAGCCCTGGTCAGATCCCGAACCTCGCCCCGAACCTTTCTTGTTTGGGGCGACCTTCTCTTTGTCTGGCTGAGAGGCCGATGTCTTCTGCGAGCTGGAGCCCCCAGCCTTGCCAGCACCCTTGGCGACCTCCGCCTTCTTGATCGCATCCAACACCGCCCCAGATGGAACGCCAGCTTAGTTCGGACGAGGCTTGCCCATTTGTAATTGCCGAGCTAAGAAATGGTAAGCTTCAGGGACGTCGATAGGTGGGAGGTCGGCGACGAGGTCCTCACCTGCAAAAATCCACTAAGGATCGTTAGCAACCCGGCGAGCTACCATAACTTAGAAATTTTGAGAGTTAAACCTTGGAAAACAAGATGGTGGGGCGATGTTATGAGCCCAGCTAGCCTCCGACAATGGTGCTGGCACAAGTGATTGATCTCACGATCTTTCTGCTCCCGCAAGCAACAGATAGCCCGCACAAGGTTGAAACCGATAGAAACGTCGGGCTTCCCACGGCTCGACTTGTGGTATTTCAGGCCTGCAAAAATAAGAGATTAGATTAGTAAATCTAATCCAACCCACGCACACCGAATTATGCCACCTACAGCTGGCTTCTCCGTATGCCTCGGAAGTGGGGATACGTCCCCTTGCCCGTCCGAAGCTCGCCAGTCACCGCCGATAAAGAAACACTGTTCTTTCCAGTCGCGGATCTTTCCGGGAAAAATTCCCAGAATTTTCTCGTTGGGACGGGCCCTCAGGTAGTAATACCCCTTGCCATCGTTCACCTGCGCAGTCATATTAAACAGCTCACCGAGCTCCACCCGGGTTAGTCGATTCTCGTAACCCTCGAGCCCAAAGACGGTCAGCATCGCCAATAAGTTACTCCAGGCGTTGGAGGTGAGCTGCGTGATGGCAAGATTGTTGTCCGCCAGGAACCGCCCAATGATGGGGTACAACGGTAGTGTGAGCCCGGCCTTCAGGGTGTGAATGTTGACGGCGGTTAACCCCGGAGGAGGGAGGTCGGCATGCTCTTTCTTCCCGGGGGCATACATGAAGACGTCCACAGGGATGCAAAATTTCTTACGGATCGTAGGTAGGGCATGTTCGCTGATGGTACTCACGACCTCACTCGCCTTGACATCGGATTTATTGGCGGCATCGAAGAGGTCCCACTCGGGCAGTGGGAAGCTCGCCGCATACGCCCTCACATATTCCACCCAGTTGAAGTCGTGGATGACCTCGGCGGGGACCTGGTACTCCGGCAACCGGGGAAATGGGAAATCGATGAAGCGAAGATACTCGTAAGTGATCTCCACCTCACCCTCGTCCCTTTCTTCATCGAGCTCGCGGGCAAGCTCGCTCGCTTGATCGGCACTCTCGGTGACCTCCTCTGGGACCTCGGCGCCCTCCACTTCATGGATGGTTGCGTCATCGGTGGTTCGGGCGAGGTCCTCCCGAAGCTCGCGGAGACCTGAGGCATCGTCGTCTTCAGAGTTGGTAGCTCTCTCCCCCGGATCAGGGCGGACCTCACCGAGGACCTCGCGGCTACTTAGGCGAGCTACAGAGCTCGCCCCAGATCCCGAGGTAACCACCACGGGGGTCATTTGGGGAATGGGCCGATCGTCGGTTATTGACCTCTTTCCCAAATTTCGGTTCAACACGGTCCGGTTTGAGGATATGTCCGACATGATTGAGTTAATTTATCTAAGGGGAATTTTTTATGAGTATTGTTCACGAGGTGTCCAAACCGACGCAACAGTCGCCGGAGTAGCAAGGGGGACGATCGGAAAATGTATAAAGCCTTCAGAAAGATTGAAGGAGACGAATAACGAAAACTAAGAAAAGGAAGAGAAAAAAAAGAGTTCGGTTTCTACCTTTGGGAGCACTGGGAGACGCGTCGGAAGCAAGGAAACAATCGCTGGAAATTCGCTTGGAAAAGTGAAGAAGCAAAGTGAGGAATGAACCTGGTTTCGCCTATTTACAGACTCTGGGCGAGATCGAATATCCGGGAAGTCCGGGGGCTTATTTGCAAAGGATTTGAAAGATCATCATAATTGGCGCGGGAAACAACGCCTAAAAAGGCATGCGTGATGCCTCGAATCTCGCCCCACGTCGGCCCGGGAAACTGACTCAGAAGAGCTCGCCTGGAAGTTCGCACGTCAGCTCGCCCACACAGTAGATGAATCATGATGTAGGCGAGCTGGGGGGCAAATGTTGACGGGCGAGCTACCTGAGAAGGATTAGAGGATTAAGCGACCTAAGGCTGGGAAGGTCGCTAACATACCTCGGGAGGGGGGCCGAGAGGCCGATCTCAGTCATCCTGCGAAGAGGGGAGCTCGCTAAGGCGCCTAGCCCCACCTGGGAAAGTAGGTCGGCAAGAGAGCTCGCCGAGGTCTCGAGACCCGCTCACCTTCACGCTGTCCTATGGACACAAGGCGTCAAAGCTCGCCCTGGAGCTCGCCTTGGAGCTCGCCTAAGAGCTCGCCCCGTAGCCTGCTACATCCCGATGGTTGCGCTCGTTTTCCCTCTGTCCGGTTTGTCCACAAGGGTGGTTTACGGCGAGGTTTTTAACGAGGCCCATCTAGTCTAAGGCATAGTAGTAGGACGAAGCACGGTATGGGGAGCAGTGTGAGGGACTAAGACGAAGGTGTGGAACCTTCGTCAACACCGGAAGCCAAATAGGCTCGTAAGGTGTCACCTCACTCTCGCACACCTATAAATAAGATCTCTCTTGTAACCATTACACAATTCAATACAATTAATACATTTCCTACATTATACTTCCTCTCTCTAAGCTCTTGTCTCCCTCTCTATACTATATCCAAGAACACGAAACCCTTCGATTAT
>JAPKLY010000125.1:618845-662778 GCA_026898435.1 Prunella vulgaris
AGAATATTTTTCTATTTTTAATAATGAGATAATAAAGATTTCACTTAATCTTTTTCAAATAATATAATATTTTTAACTTGAGTATTATTTCAATTTCATAACTTCATGTAAATATTATTTAGACTTTTATATACCCATCTTATATATTTTAATTTATTATAATATATTATTTACTATTTGTAATGATAATATATGTATTTAAAAATAATATAAAATATTACTTAAGTTGTGAAATAATATATTAAAATATAAAATATAAAATAATATATTATAATAAATTATATAGTAAATAATATATTATAATAAATTAAAATATAAAATATAGGTATTTAAAAACCTAAGTAATATTTACATGAAGTTGTGAAATTGAATTAATACTTAAGTTAAAAATATTATATTATTTGAAAAAATATAAGTGAAATCTTTATATATCTCAGTAATTAAGAATAAAAAAAATATTCCAACTAGATATTATGACTAAAATATTACCTTTATAGTTTAAAGAATTCTGTATTGTGTTCTCAATAAAATAACTTTTATATCATAATTAAATTAGTTAATTTTTTTAAAAGATCTTAATACGTATATAATTCCTCTATATATATTATTATATATTAATGTATATATACACAATATTATATTATATATATATATATATATATATATATATATATCTTAATAAATTTTATGATAAAGCAAAATAATTTAAAAAAGAACCTACACATGTCAAATTCTTGAAAATTGTATATGTGTGTTATTTGTTAATAATTATATTGTTGATTGAATTTACTAATCGTTGTTCGTTATGTGGCTTTAAATCGGATTAATTCTACCAAACAATAATCTTATGATTTGTGTTCTTGGATATAATATGAAGAGGAAGAGTAGAGAGTTTAGAGAGAGAAATATTGTAATAAGGATTGTATTGATTGTGTGCCAAAATTGTGTGAATAGTACAAGAGAGGTTTTATTTATAGGTGTGCCAGTGTGAGACGGCACCTTACGAGCCTATTTGGCTTCCGATGTTGACGAAGGTCTGTAACCTTTGTCCTGGTCCCTTACACTGCTCCCTACATCGTGCATCATCCTACTACAATGTCTTAGACTAGATGGGCATCATTAAAAACCTCGCTGTAAACCACCCTTGTGGATAAACCGGATGGAGGGAAAAAGAGCGCACCATCGGGGTCCTATCGACTAACAGGCGAGCTCATGGGCGAGCTTGGAGGTGGGCTCCAGTGGTTCGGGCGAGCTCCAGTACCTTTGCGTGGCTTACGAACGTCGTGCGATGATGGACCTCGGCAAGGTCTTCATGGGGGTAGGGGGCGAGCTCTGGGGCGAGCTCCAGTGTCTTCATGGGGATAGGGGCGAGCTCCTTTGGGCGAGCTACGCAGGTGAGCTGCCCCATATGGGCGAGCTCCACACTTCCGCGGATCTGGGTGAGTTCTGGCGACCTGCCAAACCTTGGTGATTATCCATATGCTAATTGTGTTAGTTCGCCAGGCCAACATGTGCCCCCCAACTCGCACGCATCATGACTTCGTCAAATGTGCGGGCAAGCTGGAGAATTTGAAACTCGGCGAACTACCTTTGGGTGATTGCCGAGCTAGCAGGCGAGCTCGGCCAATGCGGTTATTTCTGGCCGATGTGGTGCGGGAATCCAGGAGTCATTCACGCCTTTTGAGGCCTCGGTTCCTTCCCACAGTCATGTCAACTTTCAAATATTTTGCAAATAGGTCCCTGCACTTCCCTGATATCGCACCTCGCCCCGACGTCTATAAATAGGGGGAAGTGGATTCATTTTCTCACTTTTTGCATTTTTGAATTCTCAGAGCTTTCCCAGCGACCGGTTTTTCTTGCATTCGACGGATTTTCGAAGGCTCTTCAAGGTAGGATTCGATCTTTCTCCTATTTTCTTCCGCCTTTTACTCGATTTTTCTTTCGTTTCTTCGGGCTCCCTAAACGACACCATACCTTGACTTTGGATTACCGGACTGTGCCGAGGACCCTTTGGACTCCTTTGAGACAATGTCGATACACTCCTCGAGTAGGACCCTCTCGGACCGGAACCCTGAGAAATGACCAATAATCGAGGATGAGTCTCCTCGGGTTTCGTATGTGGAGATCAGTTCCAGCTCTGAGGTGACCTCGGCAGCTCGCCGGGTCTCCAGCGAGCTACCTAGCGAGCTGCATCCCGATCCGGAGGAAGGAGCCTCCAGCGCCGTATGCCGCGAGGTATGGGAGGAAAGCGGAGAGGTCGCCCAAGAGGAAAGAGTTGCCAGTGGCAACAAAGGGCCCGAGGAGGTTGATGAGGGCATTGCCGAGGTCGGTGAGGTGGGTGGCGACCTAGAGGAAGTTACGCTCGAGTGGTTCCGTCGCATTGGTTTTCCGGAACCCCAGCTGGTCGAACACTAGGTCCCTGCCCAGGTCGTCCATCCATTCGACTGGGCCGAGTATATCGCCGAGTACGCGGCGAGCTTCCCCCGCCCGGACCGGGTACCCCCCGCCGACCTAGAGAAAGTTGCCCCATCCGAATACAAGGCTGGCGAGGTGGTGAGTCTTATTGATGAATGCGACCTGCCCATCATACGCAGGGAGTATCTCATCCCGCTCGACATCTTCATGTATGCTCCACTGAAGAATGAGCGGGCCGACGCGCCTCCTAAGGGGATGACCGCTTTGAACGTCGATGTTCTAAGGGCCGGGCTTACATTGCCATTGCACCTGATCATCGGCCAATACCTTGCCGACAATAATTTGGCCATCACTCAGCTCACCCCGAATGCATGGAGCAACCTTCTCGCCGCCCTGTCCGTCTTTGGATTGGAGGGCTATGAGAACGCGACGACCTCGGCGGACCTGGGCAAGCTCTTCGCCGTGACCAAGCGGGCGCAGGATACTATTATCTGAAAGCTCGCCCGGGGGAAAAATTTCTCGGGGACTTGCCCAATAAAGTCCGTGATTGGAAGAAGCAGTTTTTCTTCATAGACGGGGACTGGCGAGCCTCCAGCACGTATCACGGGTGAGGTGACCGTATTCCCACTCCGAAGGGATACGGGGAAGCCAGCAGTAGGTCGCCTATTTTGGTGTGCGTGGGTTGAATTAGATATACTAATTCTAATTTTCTTTCTTCTTGCAGTTCCGAAGCGCCACAAATCCAGCAGGGGCAGGCCTAAGGTGTCGGACCAGTTCGACGTGGTGCGCGCCATCTGCTGTTTGAGAAGTGAGAAGGATAGGCAGATCGCCCACCTGTGCGCGCACCATTGCTTGCAGCTCGCCGGACTCCTCACACTGCCGCACCACCTCGATATCCAAGGTCCCGAGCTCCCAGGTTCAACTCTTTGGAGCTCGCCTATGGGGGGTGTAGTTCGCCCATCATGCTGACATTTTCAACTTTTTGTGCAGGTGGTAGCTTTGTCGCAATCCCAATCACTGAGGTCCCCGAGGCCTACCAGCTTATCAAAGAGCGCTTTGCAATGGGCCCACCTCGCCCCAACAGACTTGCCCCACCGTCCGTGCTCGCGTTGGAGGCGAGCAAGGAGGCCGAGCTCGCCTCCAAGAAGGGCGAGGTAGGGGGGTCGGGGACACAGAGGGAAAAACCAAGGCTCCTGAGAAGCCCAAGGCTGCGGAGGTCGCTCGGACCGGCCGAGGTGGGGGGGCGAGTTACCACCTCCTCCGAGCGAGGTCGGGGGAAAAAGGGGTCCCAAAGGGGCGAAGGATCCCGAGCTGGCGAGGAGGATCCCCCAGCTCGCAAGAGGACCAGGTACACTAGCCTGGTCGACGAGGACTACGACCGAGTTGAGAGGGTCTCGGCGAGGTCCAGGCAGGGGGGATCCGCTCAATCCACTGCCCCACTGGCGGCCACGCCCATCCGGTGCTCGCCCCCCTCGCCATCTCCATTCGGGGTGCAAACCAACGATGACACGCTCCTTGGTTGGGACCCTGACCGAGCTCAGTAAGTAGCTCACCTAGTCGATCTTCATTGCTTATTGTTTTCTATTTTTCTAACATTTTCTATCTGTTTTGATCTCGCAGTTATGCCCCAATCGCCTTCCCGAATCGTCACGAGGCCCTGCACGCCTTCGAGCGATCTCGCTCCCTCACGTCGATGCGGAACCTCCCTCCGGGCGTAGTGAAATCAAAGAAAGAAACCACTCCTGTTCAAAGGAAGCTCTCCTTTGATTCTGATGCAGATGATGATACTGCTGTGCTGAGCAGTTTGAAGAAGAAGAAATCTTCAGCAGAGAGGGTTACTCTGCTGGTTGATGAGTCTTCTGATGAAGAAGAAGAGCAAGTGATGGAGGAATCAGCTGAGAGGGCTGGTTCAGATGGGGATTCTGCCTCTGGCTCTGATGGAGAGGAAGAAGAGTCAGAAGAGAGGGAATCAGCTGAGCCTTCAGTAGCTGAGACAGAGGTTCTCCATTCCTCTAAAGATGCTCCATCAGCAGATACACCTTTAGCTGCCTCTCCCATCAGGTCAGCTTCACCTACTCCCTTCTCTGATCCTTCCCAACACTCCACAACCCCAGCTGATCCTTCACCTTCACAAATCCCAATCGGCAATGAACCAGAGGAGATAGCTACCTCTGGCGGACTTCAGCTATTCCCAAACCCTCTCACCCTGAACCCATCAACCTTGATAACCCCAACTCCCCCACAGAAATTGCCAAGCAAGCACGCCTATCTCACCATCGTTCAAAGGGGCCTCTTGAACGAGGGATGATCATAACCGCCCTAGCCCACATATCCCTTTACATCCCAGAACTTAACCCATATCCAGCCTATCAAGACATACTTACTGATGGTCTTGCCTGGGCACAAGCAAGAGAAGGGTCAGTTACCTTCTTTCTGGCTTTAATAAAGGAGATGGGAGAAGCAGCATTTACAGAGTGGGAAGAAATTCGGATGGATGCCTTGGAAGTTAAGGCACCATCCCAGCTGACATCCCCTGAAGGGTTGAGGAAGGTTGCCCGTGCGTTATTGCTTAAAGATGGGGTTGCACTGGATTGTCCAGAAATTGCTGAGTCTGAGTTCATCCCTCCGGCAGCAAACTTTGAGATCACCCCAGCTGATCAGGTAATCCCTACTATTTTGGGTCAACTGAAAGATTATTTTGATGATCACATTAGGGAGGTCAAAGCTACTCTTTTGGCTGCCAAGTCTGCTGCCCCCTCTCTGATTGAAAAACAAGTTCACCAAGTTCTGCTGGATCATCGCAATAAGCTGAAAGATGCTATGGAGGACAGCTTATATGCCACCAGGATTGAATTCTTCCAAACTCTACAACACTTCAAGTCAACTGCCAGGGCTTTCACTGATGATGCATCTGCTACTCTCACTGCTGAATCTGAGAGATTCAGACTAGTCTCTGAAAGGTTGGAAGGGCAAATTGTTGAATGCAAAAACGGTCAGGAGGACCTTAAGGCCATTGTGGATAACCTTCCTACTTCTCTACCCTCTACTTCGATGATTGATGATATCAAAAAGGGGGAAGAGAAGAACTCAGCTGCTATTGCTGCTCTGCAATCTGAGATGGCCTCTCTGAGAGCTCTACTGGTAGACAATCATGGTGTTTTGTCTGCCAGAGTAGAAAATGTTGAAGACTATATCAACACCAGGAAGATTGCAGCCCAGAAGACTCAGGAGCTGAGAAACCAAAAGATAGCTGAGGCCTTGCAGAGGCAAGAAGTGGTTGTTGAGGAGAGAGAGCAGAAGAAGAGGATAATGAAAGGTGAACTTGATGAGAAGCTGGCTAAGGAGTTGCAGCTAGCTGAAAAGGAGACTCCAGAAGAGAGGAGGAAGAGGCAGGAGAGAGAAATGAATGATGAGCTTGAGAGGCGATATCAGAGGAAGCTGAAGAAGCAAGGGAAGGCAGTCTCTCAAGGCAGCAGGACTAGAAGTGGAAAATTCATTCGAGATCCAAATGAGCCTTTGGTTGACGGACCAATTGATATGTTCTACAATCAATTGTCTGATGAGCTGGTGGATCTCTGGAAAACTATTAAGGATAAAACCATGATCCACTTCTATGTCCTGAGAGGAGAAGATACCAGAGGACAAAGAGATTACTCAACTCTTTCATCAACTCTCTGATAACTCTCTGCCAGCTCTAAAGGAGATAGAGAAGAGATTCCTTGATTGGATACAAGTCCCTCTCAGCAGCAGAAGACCTCTCCTCATGTAATAGTCCAGCTGAGTCAGCTGAGGTTTAGGTACTTTCTCTCTGATTGTACTCTCTCTTTATGATTTAATAAAGCTTTATGATTCCAGACAACTTCTTGTTGTCAGCTGCATTTTTATTCTGTCTAAAGATCTTACTTAAAGATCTTCTTTTCTGTCCTATGATGATCTTAATTTTGATTGATTATGCTTATCTGTTGAGATCAGCTGAGTTGGTTTTGATATCATCAAAAAGGGGGAACTTGTTAGGATATCTGTGTTAGATGTTTTGATGATATAATAAACCAATCAGCTTGTAATAGGACCAGCTGAACATGTTAGTCAGCTGATGAGTAGTTAGGATTAGATAGGTTCAAGTGGGGGGGAATCTACCTTGCTGCCTAGAAGATCTGAAGCTATTATAGAGAAGAAGATCAGCTGAGACCTTGAGGACTTAGCCGATTTTAGAAGACAGAAGATTTAAGCAGCTGACACTGGAGTATCGAGAGCAGATCATCAGAAGAGACAGATCAGCTGACATCAGAAGATCAGCTGATCAGCTGAGAGCACGTCGCAGACAAGACAAGGACCATGGATATAAGACGTATTCAGACGAAGTCAAGAAGACCAGCTGAGGTGCACACCAGCAGACTTGCACATCAGCTGAGGTCCAAGTATCAGCAGACTGGTACACCAGCTGAGGAGACAGATCAGCTGAGGTCTTGTGCTCAGCCCAGATTCTTCATAATCATTTTAAGGGTTGACTTGCGACATAGAAGGAAGATTCCCAGAATAGAAGATCAATCAATCAAGGGGACAAACTTGATTGATTGAAGATCGCAAAGATTGACGGGAATCAAGATGGAGATTCAATCAATCACATTGATTGAATACGAAAATATAGGATCTCAGATTTCTAGTCCATCCCAACGGCTAGTTATTTTACCCTATAAATTAGAGTAACAGTGATAATTTCAGTATCGGATTTACAGGCATATTAAGTTATCCGAAACTCTGTCAGAATTATCACTTGCACTCAAAAACCCAATTCATACTTATTATTTGTAAAAGCTTTGTAGAAGCTGTGAGAAGTCAATTGCGATTGAAGCATTGACAATTTGTAAGAGAGTAGTACTCTCGAACTGTGTAAGTGAGTAAGTAAGTGAGTTAGTGGAGAGTCCCTCAAGTCCAAGTTGGATTGAGGAGAGTGGATGTAGGACAGTTGGTCCAAACCACTATAAATCCCTTGTGTCTCGTCGTATTTCTTTCTGCTTCTAATTTGTGCACATCACCTAAAAACTAATTTTCATTAAAAACATTTTCGCACTATTCACAGCGCACTACTTTCAAATTCAGACTACCTCAAGTAGTCTGCTGGTTTTCTGAATAATCCAAATAATTTTAAAAAGGTTTTGAATCCTTACAAGTCTATTCAACACCCCCCCCCTTCAAGACTTGTTCAAAGGTATTCTTCCCTAAAACCTGCCTTTGGGACCAACAGCAACCCCTTAAGAAGGGTACCTTCGCGACCTTGGGCACTTTGGCCTTTGCCTTAGAGCTATTTAATTACAACGCTTGGGACCTTGGCCCTTGCGCACTACGGGTTTTCGAGTACGTGGGCGAGCTGGGCTTGGCGAGCTCCCTGGAGCAGTGGGCGACCTGGTGCAGCTCGCCTGGTTGGAGAGCTGCACAGGTCCAAACACTTGGGAATTTTTCTAAATTTCTCTGACTTTTTATAGCAACGTAATTTACATCGGTTGCCATCGACATTTCCGATGTAAACCTTCGACTAGTCTATTACAAGATTCTAGTCTATTGGTAGAACTTTTTTAGATGTGCCGCGCTCCAGGTGTATGATGAAGCTTTGCCTTCCGCGTCTTCTAGATCATAAGTACCGTTTGGCCAGGCTGCGGTGACCCGGAATGGTCCTTCCCAGTTTGAACCGAATATACCCGGTGGGGCCATCAATTTCTTTTTTAACACCAGGTCTTCGACCTTGAATTTTTTTTCTCGGACCTGAGAGTTGTAATACTTTTCTACTCTACGCTTGTAGGTGGCGTTCTTCATTTCTGACGAAGCTCTGGTCTCTTTGATCAAATCCTTCTCTACCGCCAAGGCTTCGTCATTATTTTCTTCATCATATCCTACCACCTTCCAAGTCTTGTTTTAGATTTCGACGGGCACCACTGCCTCAGTCCCGAAGGCTAGGGCAAACGGGGTCTCTCCGGTGCTGGCCCTATAGGAAGTTCTATAAGACCATAGGACCTCCAGGAGTTCGTTTGCCCAGCTCTCTTTCTTCTCTTAGAGGTGGAGCTTTAATATGTGTTTCAGGATTTTGTTCACCGCCTCGACCTGGCCGTTCGACTGTGGATGGTATGGAGTTGAGTAGTGTTTCTTGATGTTCCATGAACTACAGAAGTCTCTCAGCTTCTGACCGTCGAATTGCCTTCCATTGTCCGTGATGACCGACTGCGGAAGTCCGAATCTACAGATCAGGTTTTTCCATATGAAGCTGATCATACTTTCTTGGGTTATAGTTGTGAGAGCTTTGGCCTCAGCCCACTTAGTGTAGTAGTCTACTGCTACGACAGCAAACTTTACACCGCCTCTACCAGGTGGAAATGGGCCGATCAAGTCGATTCCCCATTTCCCGAAAGGCCATGGGCTGAAAACCAACTTCAGCTGGTTGGCTGGGGAGTGGATGTTAGGTGCGAAAAGTTGGCACTTTCGGCACCTTCGAGCGAAGCTGATGGCATCTTTGCGAAGAGTGGGCCAGTAGTAGCCCTGCCTGATCGTCTTATATGCCAATGCTTGCCCCCCAGCATGACTCCCACAAATTCCTTCGTGGATTTCTTCTAACACTTTGGACCCCTGCTTCTTAGTTAGGCACTTGAGCAGGGGTAGAGAGAATCCACGTTTGTAGAGTTGGCCGTCCAGCAGCGTATATCTAGCAGCTTGCTTTACTAACCGGCTAGCTTCCCAGGTGTCCACGGGGGTTGTTCCGTCAGTTAAATATTTTTGGATTGGAGTGCACCAATCTTCACCATCTTCACTGTCCCCCTGCCCCCCGCTCGAGGTTTGATTTATCTTGTAATCGGACGTCGAGGGGTTTTTTAGTGTGGTGATTGCAACCTCCGTGAATTCGGCTTCGCCGTTGCTAGTAGCTAGCCGGGCTAGAGCATCTGCTTGTGTGTTTTCTAGCCGCGGTATTTGATTGATGTAAACCTGTGTAAACATCGAGATCAGATGCGCGGCTATCTTTTGGTAGGTCATCATCTGCTGGTCTTTTGCTTCATACTCCCCCCGGACTTGGGATATCATTAGCTGGAAATCTCCGAAAACTTGAAGATTGGATGCCCCCACAGCTAATGATAGCCTAAGTCCTGCTATCAACGCTTCATACTCCGCCTCGTTGTTGGTTGCTCGAAAGTCGAACCGGATTGTGGAGGTGAAGACTTGTCTGTTCGGACTGATCAAGACCACGCCGGCGCCTGCTGCTATGCTGGTTGATGATCCGTCAACGTAGAGATGTCACGGAGCTACACGCCCCCTCGTCAGATCTTGTGGGAAAGTTAGTTCGACAATGAAGTCGGCAAGTGCTTGTCCCTTGATCGCTGTTCGGGATGCGTAAGTTATACCGTATTGACTGATCTCTAGTGACCATTTCAGCAGGCGTCTGGCGGTGTCTGGGCGCTGTAGTATTTGACACAGTGGGAACGTTGTCAGCACCTCTACCGGGTGGTCAAAGAAGTAAGGGCTCAATTTTCTAACAGTCATCACCAGTGCATAAGCCAGCTTCTCTGTTGGGGTGTACCGCAACTCAGCTTCGTGTAGGACTTGGCTTACGTAGTACACTGGTAGGTGTGTTTTCGCCTCTTCTCGGACCAGGACAGAGCTGATGGCCACCTCCGACGCAGCCAGGTAGAGGTATAGCTTCTCTCCAGGTATCGGCTTTGACAGGACCTGCTTATCCGCCAGGTATGTTTTGATGTCTTCGAAGGCTCGTTGGCATTCACTCGTCCAGACGAAGTGGTTTTTGAGGTGGAGCTTATTGGCCTTGGGCGCCTCTTTGTACCTCCGAGTGTTTGCCTTAATTACCTCAAAGAACGGACGATTTCGGTCGCCGGACCTGGAGATGAATCTATTCAGGGCTGCCATGCACCCAGTCAGTCTTTGAATTTTCTGGACGAAATCGGGTATACCCATCTCGATTATGCATTGGACCTGAGTCGGGTTGACCTCGATTCCTCGTTGGCTAACTAGGTACCCCAGGAACTTTCCGGAGTGCACGCCAAAGCTGGTCTTTTTGGGGTTTAACTTCATGTTGTAGTGGCGCAGTATGTCGAAGGTCTGTTTTAGGTGGTCCAGGTGGTCCTCCTTTCTCAGACTCTTGACAACTATGTCATCTACGTACACCTCCATGGATTCGCCAATGTGTTGGTCGAACATTTTATTCACCAACCTTTGGTAGGTGGCTCCAGCGTTGATGAGTCCGAACGGCATCCTTTCCCAGCAATACATGTTCTTGTTGGTGTAGAACGTCGTATGCTCCTGGTCATCCGGGTGCAAAGCTATCTGGTGATAGCCCGCAAAAGCGTCCATGAATGTCATCATTTCATGGCCAGCGGTGCTATCTACCAGCTGATCGATGTGAGGTAGTGGGAAATTGTCCTTCGGACAAGCTTTATTCAAGTCTGTGAAGTCAATGCAGAGTCTCCACGTCCCATTGTGTTTCTTCACCAGGACGGGGTTCGCGACCCACTGCGGACACAATGCTTCCTTGATGAGCTTGTTGTCTAACAACGTCTCCACCTCAACAGTTAGAGCTGCGTATTTGTCTGGTCCATATTTTCTCTGTTTTTGACGTATGGGTCTCCTCGTCGGGTCTATGTTGAGTCTGTGGCAAGCATGTTCCAACGGGATCCCTGTCATGTCTTCATGGGACCAGGCAAACACGTCTAGATTGGTCATCAGGAATAGTTCCATCCTCGACTAGTACGGTTCAGGTAACTCAGAACCGATGAAAAGTTCTAAGTCCCTTTCCGGGTCCACCGGGAGTGCCGTCAATTCCTCTATGGGGGTGGCTTTTCTCTTTTGACTTTTCCACCTAGGGTCGCTGATGAACTCGTCCCACTCCTCTTGTGACATTTGCGTAGGTTCGTGGCCTATGCGTGGTTCGAGGTCATCGGGTTGGCTTTCAGCTCGGGCGAGTCCATCAACTGTTAGTACCTCAGGTGGTTTGTCAACTCGGGATGGTTTGGTGACCTGGAGAGTTGGATCAACATCCATAGGCGTTAGTTCTTGACCTCCCGCAGGTCCCTCATCTTGGCTTTCACCAACCACCTCCATGGGAGTAGGTTGATGTTCTTGCGCAGGTCCCGACCCTTGTGCAGGTCCTAACACTTAGGTTTCTTCCAATCCCTCCATTGGTGCTGGTTGTGCGTCTTGCGCAGGTCCTGTGCCTTGGTCTATCTCCGACAGATCGCCTACCTCCATCATCTCAGTTTCGACCGAGACGACGTCTAGGATGTTTGGCTCGTCTGCTGGAATCTGCACGTCCTCTTCAAGGACTTGGACCCGTGTCACCGCTTTTTTGACCTGGCCATCTTTCATTTGGAGTAAACACTCTCGGGCCTTTTTCTGGTCACCTTTTATAGTTCCGGCACCTTTTGGAGTTGGGAATTTCAAACAGTAGTAGTAGGTCGAACACGCCACTTTGAATTCATTAATAAACGGGTGGCCAAGGAACCCGTTGTAGGAGGACTGCTGGTCGATAACTAGGAAATCTATGAGCCTAGTCAGTCTCCTTTCGGGGTCCTCAGCCGATACAAGTTGGACGCTCAGCCTAACACTACCTAGGGGGACGGTTACAGCTTCTCCGAACCCCACTATCCTAGCGTTGCTAGGTTCCAGATACGACTCAAAATCACCTAAGGCATCTAAGGTGGATTTGAAGAGAATGTTGGTGAATGCATCGGTGTCCACAAGTAGCCTGTGAACTCGGACGTTCATGATGTTGGTGGTTATCACCAACGAGTCGTTGTGGGGCATCAGTACCCCCTTCAGGTCCGCCGAGGAAAATGTCAGCTCATCAGTAAGCTGTAAGACGGACCTGGGGCCGGAGCTGCCTTCCTGGACTTGGTTTATGGCCCGGATTTCGGCCTTCCTTTTCCTCTTGGATATGGAGGATCCCTCGTCCTGGAGACCTCCGGCAGCTCCGATCTCCTCCTCGAGAACTAAGAGTTCCCGGGTTGGCTCCATGTTTTGCTGAGGTTGGGAAGGTGCCCTCCGCCTGTTCTGGGGACCAGGTTGGTCTGCTTCCTCATCCTCATCATCGGAGGTAGCCCTCATATCGAACCTTGGCCTCTTAGCTGGGGCCTTCTTCACGAACTCCGCCAGCTTACCATCCTCGTAGAATTTCCAGAGCTATTTGAGGAGGTCTCGGCATTCGTTGGTGAAGTGGCCGATGGCCTGATGGTAGGCACAGAATTTATTAGGGTTGAGCTTCGTGCAGTCCTGGCGGATCCGCCTTGGCTCCTCCAGCATGGCCTTGCCTTTGACGGCAGTGAAGACGTGGTCAAAGGAGACGGTGAGGACCTGATTGAGCTTTTCTTTGAGCTCGTCTCCCTCGCCAAAGGTCTTTAAGTTCCGGGGAGCTTTGTAGGTGCCCCCGGACTTCTTCCCGTAGGGTTTCCTCTCCTCCTGGACACCAATTTCTTTCAGTAGTACCTCCTGCATAGCCACGAACACCCCCGCCTTATGGCGGAATTCGGTGTAAGTGTTGGGACATGCGAGGTGAATCTCCTTCCAGAGGTCGGTGCCCTTTTTGAGTCTAGCCATCGCTGTGACGACCTTGGTGTCCTCGCTTACCGGCTCACCTTCCAACAGGATTTTGTCGAACCTCTCCAGGTACTGCTGGTCAGTCTCGCCCTCGCCTTGGTGGATGTTGGTGAGTCGGTGCTTCTGGGTAAGGTAGGATCCGAACCCAGAGAAGTGGGCCAGGAACTCCCGCAAGAGTTGGCCAAATAAGCAGATTGACCCCGGGGTGAGTGAAGAGAACCAGCGATGAGCTCGGTCCCCTAGGGTCAGCGGGAAGTTCCGGCACTGGGTGGAGTCGGTGGCGCCAACCAAAATCATGAAGTCCGCGTACTTGGCCAGGTGGACTTTCAGGTCAGATTCGCCCTCTCGTACGCGGGCATCACCGAGAACTGGATTTTCTTCTGGACCGGTGAGCGGAGGATGGCAGGTGCCAATGGAGACACGGGGAGAGTCGTGGCTTCAGGTCCGCCAGACTTGGCTGCTACTTGTGCTTGTAGCATTTCGATGGCTTTTTTCAGTGAGGCCAGCTCGTCATCACGGGTCACCTCCGGCGGAGGTTGCTCAAAGGTCGTGCATCTCGCGGACGCACGTCCCCGAGTTGCCTCACTCTGGGGTGACCGCTCAGTGGCGGGCTGGAATTGACGTCCGCCATGGGGGCCTAGCCGGTCAGTGGCGGGCCTCCTCAACCTTTCGTGGGCGGACCTGCGCGGCTGCTCGTTGGAGTCCCCGTGGGACGCTGCTGGGGCTGCCGTCCGCTCATTTTCCCCGTATCTCAGGCCCAGGCGGCCTTGGAGGACTTCCCTCCTCTGTGATTGGTGGGTGCCAGATGCCCCGGTGTAGGCCGACTCCCTTCTGATGTAAGGAGTGGGATCCTCCTCCACCATCTTGGCCTTGCCGGTCCTCTCCCTATGCTGGCAAGCTTATGCCGAGCTCGCCTCCTGCTCGGTGGGGAGGGAGCTGTAATCCCCCCTGGTCTGGGTGCCCTGGGTGGGCCTGGTCTGCTCCCGGGCTTCAGCAGCTGGAGCTCGCCTGGGCACCAGGGCGAGCTCGTCCTGCTGCCTCTGCTGCAACCTTTGTAAGTTCGCGATGGTGCGTTGGAGCTCGTCGGGGTTGCTGACCAGGTCCCTCAAGGCGGGGGCCAAGTCTTCTTGGGTCACCACAACTCGCGGAGGTCGCGGAGCTGCGGTGCTCTTCTGGGGAGGTGGTTGTGAGGTCTCCACCACCTGGCGTGAGGTCTCCATCTCGTCCTGGTTTTGGTCACCTCCTTTGGACCTTCCCGCAGCTGCGGAGGCCTGTCCTTTGGCGGCTCGAGTGTTAGCCATTTTTGGATTTCGGAGGGGGTAACTTGATGCAGGTCGCCGAGGTAGAAGGGAGGTCGCCGGGATGGGGGTCGTCCAGCTTGGGTGGAGCTGTGCAAATTTTCGTCTAGCCTCGCGTGCGATGAATTATCCGAAATTCGGTTTATTCGTGTACACGCGAGCGTTTGAAAACTTTTTTCGGGCAGAATTTGTGGATTTGAGAATTTGGGTTTTCGTCCAGAAATCTGGGTTTTTTGTCCAAAGAAATGAATATGTATGTGTATCTTCAAGTGTTCTTGAGTTTTATCAAGAACACCTTCAAATCTTCAAATCTTCAACAAACCCCAATTTTTTGTTCTTGACAATTTTTAATTTTCAAATTCGAACCCTCTTTCTAGCGCCAAATTGTTGATAGAATTTACTAATCATTGTTCGTTATGTGGCTTTAAATCGGATTAATTCTACCAAACAATAATCTTATGATTTGTGTTCTTGGATATAATATGAAGAGGGAGAGTAGAGAGTTTAGAGAGAGAAATATTGTAGTAAGGATTGTATTGATTGTGTGCCAAAATTGTGTGAATAGTACAAGAGAGGTCTTATTTATAGGTGTGCCAGTGTGAGACGGCACCTTACGAGCCTATTTGGCTTCCGATGTTGACAAAGGTCCATAACCTTCGTCCTGGTCCCTTACAATGCTCCCTACATCGTGCCTCATCCTACTATAATGTCTTAGACTAGATGGGCCTCATTAAAACCCTCATCGTAAACCACCCTTGTGGATAAACCGGACGGAGGGAAAAAGAGCGCACCATCGGGGTCCTATCGACTAACAGGCGAGCTCATGGGCGAGCTCGGAAGTGGGCTCCAGTGGTTCGGGCGAGCTCTGGGGCAAGCTCCAGTGCCTTTGCGTGGCTTACGAACGTCGTGCGATGATGAATCTCGGCAAGATCTTCATGGGGGTAGGGGGTGAGCTCTGGGGCGAGCTCCAGTATCTTCATGGGGATAGGGGCGAGCTCCTTTGGGCGAGCTACGTAGGTGAGCTGCCCCCATGTGGGCGAGCTCCACACTACCGCGGATCTGGGTGAGTTCTGGCGACCTGCCAAACCTTGGTGATTATCCATATGCTAATTGTGTTAATTCGTCAGGCCAACATATATAATTAGTATAATTATTATAATTAAATAGTTGTTTAGAAATTAAGTGTAGTATATATTATACTATAAAATATTAATTAATTATAAAGCTAGATATATACATACATAGTTATATATGATGTATGTGTGTATATAAATGACATGTGTAAATTAATTATAGTTTGCTTAATTGATAATTAATTGTGATTGTATATATATGTCATGTGTTTGTAAAAAATAAAGAAAATTAAAAAATATCATGGGTTGCCTGTTAGGTTACCTACTATAGCAGGTAAAAGGACCAAATTCAAAAAAAAAATCAAACTTATAGGACTAATTTCAAAATGTGTATTTCATGAGGACCGAATCAAACTAGTGCAAAGTTACGGGACGTAAAAATCTATAAACTCAAACTTTTAATTGGAATGGAACTCATTTTTTCAAATATTTTTTAACAACGATAATAGAGATATTAAACGGATTGGTCCTAACCCATTAGGGTCAGCCCTACAGGGCCCCGGGCCTAAACGGTCCCGTGTCTGAGAGGTTCGTTCTTAACGGACCACTAATATTCGGGACCTAACCCTAATTCTAGTGGTTCATGGGCTAAACGAGTCACTAACTGGCTCGGGACAATTTTTTTTTTTAAATTATATTTCAATATAAAATATAAAAGTCATAATTATAATACTCTCTCCGTCCCAGAGGTGTTTTCAATTCTGGGATGGCATAACTTTTAAGAAAAGTGGAGTGTTATGTAAAGTTATATTATTAAAATAATGAGATTAGTTGGATTGTGAGGATAAAGTTAAGGTAATAGTTTCCATGTATAGGGTGTGAAAACAATTGTGGGAAGGACGAAAAAGGAAAGTATGAAAACAATTATGGGACGGATGGAGTATGAAATTATTCAAATGTTGTTCATAAATTCATGAAAATTATATGAAAAATATAATTCACAAAGTTCAAACATTAACAACTAATTTAAAATTTAATAAATATCTTTAAACTCTTCAATCTTCGGAATTAGATCCTTCCTTGGACAATGATAAAACATCTTCTTTCATTTTAATATCATCATTTGAAACATGTAAAAAGTATAAATTAGTAATTATTTTAATAAAAATAAATTATCTATAAAATAAAAAAAGGTCACCGACAACAAATTCAATGTTAACTTTTGTTCATTAGTTAAGTTAAGTTAATCATTAATAGTTTAAGTAAATAATTAATCATTTAATAAGCTTATTCATTTTTTTCGTAAGTTTGTTAGATAAGAATTTACTAAATAGATTACCTTTTACAATTTAATATAAATTATATACTTAATTAAATAATTAATAATAAAAATTAAAAACTAAGCGGGCTAATGGACCAGCACGTGAAACCGGCAGGCTAAATGGTACGGGCTAAAAAAGTCCGACTTTAAACGGTCAACTATATGCTCGGACCAAACCCTGTAATTTTCAGGGCTAAACGAGCCAACCCACAGCCTTTTTGAATAATATTTCTTTAACATCTCTAAGTGATAATGAATAATATTTCCTCCATCCCAAAAGATATTATAGCGTCTTTTTGTACGCACTTAAAAAAATACAGTAAATATACTTTTATGAATATTATATATATATTTATATATATAATACAATTATAATGTATATATATAATATTAAAATATTTTAAAAAAATCTAGTTCACATAACTGTCTATCATTAATATGATTGTGTAAAGATTACAAGGGAATTCATCTATTGCATATATATTTGTTTGGACAGGCAAACACAAGGAAAAATACAATAGGAAAATGAAATATATAAAATCAGTCGAAGGACGGACGTACAAATTTACAAAATCTGCAAATTATGCATCACTACATCAAAAGAATTTTGCAGAAATAGATAAACAATTGATGACAACTAGTAATCAATCACAGATCACCAATAGTGTACAGCACTGTGGAGTGTGGAGAGTGTTAATGACCTGAATCCCAAGTTGATTTTTTCTCCCCGATAGTTGCTTGGATCTTGTCAAAAACAAGCACTGTTGTTCCTGCATACAATCTGAGCCCGATGCTTTATCGAAACTCAAGTCGAGGACATAAGCTATACACACCACGCAACTATTTTTACGTGTTTTTTCTAGCCCATCCATAACTTCAGTACTTGATCCTTCCCACCGGATGCTACTTTCTCACCATCTGGACTCCAATCAACTGCAAAAACCTGCACATAAAAATACTTACTTTCCCGCTTTCCACACAAACCAGAAAGGTGCATAAATGGATAAGGAGAACTTTTTATCCTCTTATTGAGGTTGGGAGATATTTACAGATGAGATCTCCAGTTACACAATAATGTAACTTCTTATGTTACGATATGTGATGAATGACACATACACAGTGCAATTAATTACATGTATCATCTCCTAGGTTCCTCTTTTATTGCACTGAATATGTGTCATTCATATAGATAGTGCAACAGAAGATATTTACACAATTTTGTAACAAGAGCTCTAGTGTAGGATATCAAGGGCCTTACTTCATCTGCATGCCCAGGAAGATCTTGTTTCAACATTTGCGTTCGAATATCCCAAACCTGTTAAAAAAATTGCACGTCAGTATCAAATACACTTAACAATGTTTTAGCACTATCAACCTATTAATGAGTGATAAATTTTAGAAAAGAAAAATCACCATGTTGTATACAATACAATCTTTAGACTTGAAAATAAAACTTCAAAATTGGATGAAATTTGAAGGTAGTAGCAGAAGGACATTGGTGGAACACATTAGTACATTACCCAGGAAGCAGATGTGGAGTTCATTCCACACATGCCAAGCAATTTGATATCGATATATATATTACCCAACAATAGTAAAATCAAATATTTCAGCACCAATGCACACACTGCTCAAAGATTTTTCAGAAACAGAGTAACGCTAAACCATTACCTGAGAAAACACCAAAATTGAAATGGAAGATCAATCACAGGGTAAACATAATCAGATGGAGATTCTTATGAGAATGTGGGTGCAAAGTTAAGCAACAATTATTGGTAAATTACTTGTAAAGCATTTTACCAAAGATACAGTAATTCATTTATCTTCTTTTTCTACTCCAAATAAGTGATAACAAATCAGCAACTGAATTTCACATAAGATCGATGAATACAGGGAATAAACATCATTTTAAGTAAGAGAGCCAGATGCTTGAAAAAGATCAACATATATTTCATGATTTAGATGTTATTTTTTATTTTAGATATTTAATTAGGTTTCTTTACATTAGTTTTAATTAAAATTGTTTTAAGAAAATGGAAATAAAAAAAGAAGTCTATTTTGTACTCTATTCCTTGATTTTATCCTTATGAAATACCAGATGAATTAGAATGCTTAGAAGGGATATAATGAAATTCTTTGATTGGCTCTTTCCAGAAAAGAATTTCATATTAATTATAGCAAAGATATCAAATAAATATATATATATATATTATCCTAAACTAAATATGATATTAATAAACTAAACAAAGAAATAGTGCAAGAAAAACTCAAAAAGAACTTCTCAGCTAGTGAGATATCAACCAAGAAATCAACCTTATATTGAGTCCACCATCAATTAATATCATGTTATATTAAAATCCAAGTGCACAAAACCAATAGCATCCTAATATTTTCAGCTAAGAACAAAAAAAGTGTGTACCATGCCTCCCAATATATTTTCATACTAAATACACTAGAGTTTCCGATCCCTCTTTTCAGAATGTCCTAAAGCACTTTTTGCTGAACAACAAAACAAAAACAAACATGCTGTGTGTTTAAAAAAATGAAAATAATATACATCTTATATGACAAATTGACAATGCATGCCTATGTAGTCTCTGAAACAATTTACCCATCTCAAGTTCCAATGGAGGTTTTTGTATGCAATAATTCAACAGATGGCCTTAATATAAAGTCCTATTTTGCTACACCAGCAATAGTGCCCTTTCCTACAATTTCTAATCAAACAAAAAATTATTTGAGAGAATGTTCAACAATAAAAAATGCCATACTTTTAGTGTTGAGTCTATGCTTCCACTCAAAAGCAATCTACTGTCCGCTGACCAACTGTAGCAAAACATGGTGATTAGCTCTCCAGCCTCTAGATGGATAACTATACATTAAAAAATATAATCCAACCTTATTTGATATACGGGCCCAACATGACCACGGAAAGCAGCCACAAAACTTCCAGTGACTCCATTCCATAGTTTGACTGACCTATCAAAAGAGGCACTTGCAACCCATAACCCATCAGGAGAAAAGTAAACATGATTTACAAGCTGCAGCAAATAAATACTCAAAATTAGGAAGCACAATATTCTTGATCCTGTTTTTAAGGACCCTTCTGATGAAAGCAAAAGCATAATATGAATCAAGTTCTTTTAAATACCTAAATCTAGAGGGGGAGAAAGGAGGAGGGATGTTTAAAAATAACTGGAAAAGGGCTACGAGCAATTTTCTTTCTGGTTTTTCTTTTTGTAATAAAAATATTTCCTACATATCAGCTGATGATTTCATGTTATCGTCTTTATATAAGCAGTAGGCTTCCATCCATCCCAAACCAACGTCCTCTGAAAATTTTCATTTTTATGAAAACAAAAATAAAGTTGGTCTAGAGTAAAAGTAGAAAAAAAAAAGTATTAACATAGTTTTAAAGACATAACTTTATTAATCCAGAAGAACCAAATTTAAGAGAGTTTTGTTTGCTCCAGAAACAGAGGTAGCATTGATAATGAATTGCTACATGAACAAGTGATATAGAAATGAAATACCTATACCTGCTGATGACCAGTCATCCGAGTTTTGGGGTGTTTGCTAACAGCGGGTTCCCACAGAAACATAGTAAAATCATCTGAACCTGAGACCAACCTTTCAGGGCCACTGCCCTTCATCTTGTTATACCTTTCTAGGGCTACCTGGAACAACAAATGTAGTACTTATGATAAGTGGCTCTGATAATAACAAGTCAAAAGTATGAAGTACACAAGAAAGAATATAATTGAATTTCAACTTTGAGGCATTAATTCTAAGAAGAAAGAATGCAAGGGAAGAACAGAACTACATTTATATAGTGCAGATCTACTTAGATATGCATGCTCATTCACCAAAAGCTGTTTTGATAAGGATACGAATTTCATACTTTAGTCAAGTAGAACAAGTGGATAAATCTCTTAACGGAAAAACATTATGTTCCACAACAAGAAGGCAAAGGAGAGGCGAGTACTTCGGATGAGCCATTGTTTTTAAAGGCGAGACGCGCCAAAAGGCGCCAAGGGGATGGTGGCGCCCCAGGCACGCCTGACATACTTTTGGCAAAAACATATCGTATATGATCCATATACAAATTCTACCACATAATACTACCAAAAACTCAATAACTAAACATTACAACTTAAGGTAAACATAAAATTAACACAAAAAAGTGAAGATAGACTTCAAGAGTTCATTCTTCACAAACAAAAACCATGAAATTAACACCACTAAGTTAACAATTTCTCAATCCTCATCCTCATCAACATTAAAATCACAACCCTCATCATCATCGATGTACTCTTCTTCATCTTCATCTTCCTCTTCATCAAATGCGTCCTCATCGTCATCTTCATCTTCATCTCTAAGTTAGAGATGAGTCTTTTTTCTTATTGCCTTTGTCCACTTGTTTGCTCTTAACTTTAGTCCACTTGTTTGCTCTTAACTTTAGAAGGTTGGTGGTTGGCGCTCAGAGTTGTGAGAGGAGGAGGAGGGCAGCGCATGTTTGAGTTGAAAACCCTAGTTCTAGGGTTTTTATTTTTTATCAACTACTCCCTCCGTCCACAATATTTAGTCTTATTGTCTTTAGCACAGTTATTAAGAAAAGTATATATGATATGTAAAAGGTAAGAATATTGTAATCAAATCAAGTACAAAATAAATTATTTTAAAAATATTGTGTGAGTTTTAGTGGCAAATGGTGTAAATAAATGTATGTTGAAGGGTATAAGTAAAAGTAATTATTTCAACTTTAGGAAACAAGACTATTTTTTTTGGACGGATAAATAAGGCAATGTGGACTATTTATTGTGGACGGAGAGAGTCTTTCTATTTCAAAAATATTTATTTTAATTTTCAAAGTGTTACTACTTAAAAAAGTGTCAACATAATACATATATATGAACTAAAAGTGTGAAAGTGTATTATAAATTCTGACCATAGAACATTCCTTTTATCGCCTCAAAAAGGCGCCAAAAGGCGCTAGCCCGAGTGATAGAGCCTCAAGTTTCATAGAAAAGGCGTCAAGCCTATAGACTCGCCTTTAGGGCCCGAGGCGCACCTTTCAAAACTATGGGATGAGCCAAATGAAACTCACACTGACAACCACAATACTTATAAAAACAAAAATACTTAAATAAACCTCATCCCTGTGACATTCTTCCATTTAAAAACTCAAAAGTTTATATGGATTTCTTTAGCCCATAGGCTGCTTAATTTTCTCTAAGGAAATCACAACTTAAAAGCAAAATCCCATGTTAACCACCTTACTTTCACTCGATCAGTCCTAACCAAAGACTCTTGAAAAATCATACTAAATTAGACTTAAATCTTTGGCATTTGCAAACTGAACAGCAGATCAAATATTTTATCTATAATTTTTTCCTTCAATGAAAGGCTAAATCAGTCTAAAGAAACAGCAGTACAGAATCAAAAGGAGATGAATGATTTGCAATTAGCAGTTCATGTGAAAAGAAAATAAATCACTATACCAATTGGCATGGAAAATGTGAAAGATCAAATCAAACCACCTTCTTCATTTCCTCTGGAGATGAATGACGTTTACTAGTGTGATCAAACGCACCAGTTCGGAGGACATATTCAGTACTCAACGCCAACGAATTCAGCCAATGTCCGTGGCCCTACATAATAAAAAAGTATAGAAGAGCTGAACGACAATATACAGTGACAAGAAAGCCAAAGCAGCAAACAAACTCACTCAAAGCTGAGTCACACTGAGCAAATAATCAAATATGATTTAGAGGGAGGAATTTCTAAAAGAGTGCAAAATACCTTAACTCACGAATTAGCTTCCCTTGTGAAGTTTCCCACATTTTAATTGTACAGTCTTGAGATCTACATATGAGAAGCACATATCATGTACTATCATATACAATATTACACCACCTGAAATCAAACAATACATCCCTCAAATCCTCCCCTTATATTCTGCAGCAGAGATAAGTTTGAGATAAATTCCTATTTCTCTGCCATACAGAACCTCTCCCCACTTGAAGTAAATGTGCAGTATGCATACATCTCTAATTATTAATTAAAGTAAAGGGGCACAATCACCATATTAATAGAGAGGGCACATGAGCCCTCGCATATAAGGAAACACAATATATCTAGAACATTTGTCACCACTTCCACAACATCTAAGACAACTAGACAGCGTGCAAACCAGAATTTCAAGAAAAATCAAAGCTCCAACTCAAGGACAAAAACACAAACAGGTTATTTTACTACCAAGAAGTAAAGAAGTTTTAATTTCACCGAGCTAGTTCTCTAAAATTTGAAAAGCGTACCCAGTGTATATTACTCCATCTCCACCCCATTTCACACAAGTTATTGCTAGTGCGTGTCCAGTGAGGGATATTGTACATTTCCTCAAAGTAACATCCCATATCCTTGCATCGCCATCTTTACTTGCACTCACAAAGCGGCGACATGGAGCACTAAGATGCACTGGCTCCCATGAAATTCCAGTTATCCATTTCTTGTGCCCCTGAGACATGACTTATGTTATTCAACTCCAAGTAAATTGCAAGTACTACGAACAGCATACATAACATGCATAAATTCATAAAACCTTTATTGGTTAATAAAACCATTAATGAATAATGATCTTGTTAATATGGTTAATTGGTTTCCTGGGGACAACTTGAAACTAAAATAATTAAACAACAAACGTTGGCAATCTTGTTACATTCGACATTAGTCATAAGCATCAATGATATATGGAGATGGAAATTTTTAGCAAGGAGATTCATTAATCATTATATAGAGTATGCTTATACTGTAAATCTTTATTAATCCAAAATTTCAATCCCATTCCATGCAATATGAAATATATTACATTTGTGTGTTGTTTTGACTCTACTATGTAGTATGTACATGATTGCAAATTTAACTTGCATGTTTAAGTTAGTGCACAGTTTGAAACATATAAGCCAGTATCATACTTAAGTGTTAAGCTCCTAGTGAGCTATATTCACATAAACATTTCAGACTAACGCATTATGGAAATACTTATCTCTAAGGTCAGATAGAAAATCTCGCGGAAAGTAGCTGCCTCTGTGGGATTATGGTCTATTTGGTTAGAAAGGAATAATAGGATACTTAATGATAAGGTTGAGTCTATAAACGATATGTGGGAGAGGATCAAATTTAAAGTTGCTTTGTGGTCTTTGAGTCAAGTTTCTTTTAAGAGTTTGTCTCTGTTGAATGTAGCTAGCAATTGGTACCATGCTTTGTAAGTCTATTACTAGTAATTTTGTAGGGGTCTCTCATCCCTAAGCTTATAAGCAATAAAATGTTGCCTCTTATCATAAGAAAAAATAAATCAGCTCAATAACGAAATTGTTTGAGCTACACAATTTGTTTCTAAGCTCACAGTAAGTGGGTTGCCCGATGGCTTGCCAGTATGTGAATCCCAGTATATCAGTTCTCCAGCCTTGCTTCCACTAACAAGATGTTCACCATCTGGGGACCATGCAATACAGAGAACCCAGTTTCTATGTCCTGAAAATAAACCACAAAATAAAAAGGAAAGGAAATTATGTCGTAGTAACTAGTAAGCCTCAATACTGTGTAAACATAGCAAGAGACTAGGTAAAGCACTTAATGATTGAACAAAGAGCTTACTTGATAGCATAAACTACAAATGTCTAGACCGGTTTATGCAATATGAACAATTGATTCAATATCGCTGAATCTAGAAAAAGAGGATTGAGGGTTGGAAGGAACGTATAACGAGAATTCTTGGAATGCCATGGGCATTCTTGATTGGTGCTGAGCTAACTTAGTGCAAAGTCATATCTCTTTGGTTAATAAGATCCAAAAGGTTTATCGATTCATAAACTACAATGTGTAAGGCCTTCAAACAATAACAAGCACAGCCATACAATTATACAAAAGAAATAAATATAACCTTTACATGTGAATAATGGTGTCTGTGTATTTAAATCCCATAAACGAACAGTTGTATCACCCGAACCACTAGCCAACTGACGTCCATCAGGACTAAAGGCAACCGAAAGCACTGCCTCAGTATGACCTGCAATGAACCAGACAGAATTTAAGAACTATTGACAAATAATTCTGCTGTCAAGCTCAAACACATCAGCAAATAAGAATGAGATGGAAATACATTAATTTTGCATAAGTTATAATCATATAGTTAACTGGCATGAAAAGTGAAAACATGAAGGAGACAAAGAAAAATATTACCAGCAATGGTTGAAGAGCATCGAGTCACTGGGCGTATTCTAAATACAGCCTGGGGCTGGTACACTATTGTGATGACCTTCTCCACAGACACTGCATCAATATTTACTCATAACCATAGCAACTTCTTTTGATATATGAGTAAGAAATCAGCAGTATTATTGACCAAATAAATATTAGTAGTAGGAAGTTCTAACCTTTATTCTTCTGAAGGTACGATCCAAGCTGCACCACAAGCTCATGATCTGACACATAAAATGCATACGGCAATTTTTCCTCCTGAAATAAATCAAATATCCACATTAAATTGACCAAGTCAAATAGTGTAGAGTCATACAAGTAAATAACATTATTATTAAGGTATTAAAATAACCAGAAAACACAGACATATTGCAGTCCCTTAAAATAAAATATAAGGCATTATTGGCAAGTGCGGCACCATCCAAATCACCAACTTTAAGAAAGAAAGTTTATGAATTTCATATAAATTGGTGGCGTACGTCCGAGCATTAAAAGGGCATTTTGAACCAGTGTAAACATCAGCATCATGTGTATCATGCTTCCAGTAGAGAGCTAGAAGGAAGATGGGAAGGATCGAGATTAAATATAATTACGTAACTAGACATAAAGCCTGATAAGAACCATAACTCCATAAGGGATGTTTAAAAAATCCTTGCAATTGTTTCTGTATCTCATCCTGATAAACCAAAACAATAAGCACAATTCTATCTCCACCTTAGGTACAACTTAAACCCTTGGAATTACTGAAGTCTTGGCAATCTTTTACCTGGGTAACTAAAATTAGTCCAACCAAGTACTAATGCATTACTTCAACACGAAATCGACACAATTACACAGAGCTACAAAGTGAACTTCATTTCTAACAATAACAAAAATTGATCAACCGGAACTCACAGGAAATGCCAAGCATAAGAACACTACTTATTAAGCTAAGCACCTAGAATATTTTACAGTAATGTAAATTCAGACAGAGAACACTTACGTTGTTCAGGAGCTTATTAACGAGTTGCTGAAGTTCCTTGGGGCCTGCGCTTTCTGGCAGGAAAATCGGTGCTCCGAGAGGTGTACCTTCTGCGTCCGTCAACTTACAAATTACGCGGTTGCTCAGCTCCCTTTCTTCTTCCATAGAAGAAGCTGCTGCACCAACTTCCACTTCCATTGTTGTGAATCCTGTGATCAAAGAGGAATTAGGGTTTATGGGGAAAAAAAATTTTTAAGGACAATAGGTTAGGGGGTTAGCAAAAGGAGGCCCGTAAGTTTGCGGGCTGGCAATTTAAGGACCGCAGTTTTTTATCTTGGCAAATTAAGGACCGTAGCTTTTTAACTTGGCAATTTAAGGACCACAGCTTTTTAACTTGACAAATTAAGGACAAAATTGGTCCGTGTGAGCTTCAGTTGCAGTGAAATTGCACAAGATTGACACTTAATTTCCACGTCCCACATGTAGAATTAAGCCTGAAATCGTTTATCACGTGCCAATCTCGTGCAATTTCAGCCTAACTGGAGCTCATACGGGCCAACTTTGTCCTTAATTTGCCAAGTTAAAAAATTGTGGTTCTTAAATTGTCAAGTTAAAAAGTTGCGGTCCTTAATTTATCAAGTTAAAAAGCTACAGTCCTTAATTTGCCAGTCCGCAAACTTACGGTCCTCCTTTTGCTAACCCCCTAACCTGTTGGCCTTAAAAAAACATTTTCCCGGGTTTATGAGGTTTTGACTTTATTTTGAACTGTTAGCCTTTTTTTGGTTAAATGAAACCGAAGAATCATATTTTTTTCTAGACCCAGTATGCATTTCTTTATATTTTTTCAAAATTACACTACTTGTTAGTGAAAAATTAGTACATAATATTATTTTAAAAAAATACTTTTAATAATAAAATATGTATCTTTTTAGTAAAATTTTATATAATTTTAAAAAATATACTTCAATTGTATGGTGCACTTGATATATAAAAAACTTACTCATTTTTTCTAATTTTTTGAGGAATCGCTATTTTTCGGTTAAGGAAGCTGAAATACCGTCTTTATTAGGGGTGGGCATCGGTTCGAGTTTTTTGAGTTCGAACCAAATGTTGGTATCTGAAATTTTGGATACAATATTTAAGTATTTGAACTCAAACTCAAAATAGTTCGATTACTCGAAATTCGGGTTCTAAAATTTTGGGTTTTTGAATTCGAGAATCCAATTTTTTTGTATTATTTAATAATTAACAATCTAGATAACATCAATAACCACATATTATTTTTTCCTTTTTTTTTTTTTGCCACAAATAAAAACTTTCAGTTAACAATTGCCACAAATAAAAAATTACAACTTATAATACAAAATTATAAGTATAATCGATCTAGTTAATTCAAATACTAATAACTAATATAATAATTATAATAATCTCAATTATATGGAATCTTATACTTCATAAAATTACGTTTCTTATAACAACTAAATTCAAGTTTTCAATAATCATGAAATTGTGGGTAAAATGAGTTAAACACGTAAATCCTAACTCTTGTAATTAAAATAAAAAAAAATTAAATAATTATTTTAGGTACCCTGATCAGGAGAATTTGGTTTTGCCCACATACCTGATCACAAAACTAAAATCGAATTTCGGATCCCAAAATCCAAATTTTAAAAAATTATCATAATCGATTGGTTTTTTTTTTTGGTCAAGTACCTGAAACTCAAAACACATTACCCAACTCTAGTCTTTATTCGACAATAGTTAATCGAAGGATGAAAATAAAAAAATACTCCCTCTGTCCTGGAACTATTTTCATAGTAGTTCCAGGCACGCGAATTAAGAAAAAGTAAGTATGTGAGTGTAAAATTAAATAATAAAATAAGAAAAAATGTAGTTTATTGACTTTAGTGAGTGTAAAAAGTTTCCTTTTTAGGTGTGTGAAAGAAGAGTTGGGACGTCCAAATAAGAAAAGTGTGAAAGTAGTTTTGAGACGGAGGGAGTAAAACAAATGGCAGCCTATGGTGCTAAGATGAAGATGGTGGCACTTCATAGAAATGAGGCGGTGGAAATAATGAAAATAAAAAAGTTGTCTATCAAAATGAGAGTTTGGACTGGGACGATAGCAGCAATGTTGTAAAGAAAGAAGTCGGAGGTGACACTACGTAAAGGGGACAAGGAAAGCAATGGGGGTGGTTAGATTTTTTTAATTTTTTTTTGTTGGTTAAGCTCCGCTCTTATAACTTTGAGGTTTTACAGCAAATTTATTTAATTAGCGATGTTTTCGAAATGATTTATCAAAATAAGGTAAAAAGTGGGAGGTTTATGGATATAATTCTTGATACTGACTGTTGACGTGTAAAGCATACCCACTCTTAGAGTATGGGCTTCGTGAAATGCGCTCTAGTCGGTAATACAAGAACCGACTTGAGAGGACAAGTTGGCAGTAACCATCAGCTTTCACGTGGGTATACCTTGGGCAGCATGGAGTCAATGCTTGGGTAAGTGTAAAATCAGGTATAGGACAACGTGTTTTTGTTTGCAATGTTTGTTTGGGAATCTGATTCCCTACAAATAATTGACAGCTTTCTATATATACTTCATATATACATACACGCATGTATGTTGGTTTCTTATATAGCAGTATACAAATTTCATTTCTTTCTCCACAAAGCATATTGCCTTCAACATTTCTTTCTCTCATATTATATTATCTCTGCTGAATCTTGTCTCCAATTCTCCACAATCTTGTCTCCAATTCTCCACACACCAAAAAAAAAAAAACATTATCCTTCTATCAACATATCTTTCACTTCATAAATTGTTATTGAGCTGGGGCGCTGAGCACAAATAATATTTTTTAAAGTGTACGTATAAAATTAAAAGTGTACGTATAAAAAAACATTATCCTTCTAACTTGATATTTTTTATGCAGTTTATATAGTCATTTGTTACTGAAAAAGTATCACTTAACAATTTTAAATTATAACGTAATTTCATTTTTTTAAAGAAGTTATTTAATTATTATGTATGTTGAATATACTTACAGAAATAATTGTGTTACTTGGATCATATTTAATTGTATTACTGCATCAATTTGTTACTTCGATCATATTATTATGTTGGAAAAATTACTGTCTTTAGGACTTAATATGCTTCAAATTACTGTCTGACTGTATCTCAACATTACCCGCAATCTGCAGGAATTTGTATGCAATTTATAAAATTACATTATTTATTTTATTACTATAAAAAATTAAATTTAATATTATATTTTTTTTATTTGTTATATATTTATTGTAATGCATGACAAATCATTCTACTTCAAGATTGCCTGATGTACAGACATCAGATATTCTTACATCATGGAGTGGTTCATTTTCTCAATTGTTAGAAGCACCTTTTGATGTGAATGCATATCAAGCTCAGTTGGCATCACAACGGCTAATTTACCGCTCATCGTCTATACCATTTGCGGGCATAAGTGACTCTTATACCAGATTTAAATCAACAACCACCTCGTCTACCTCGTCGTAGTGATCGTAAAAGACATCCACCAAAATGTGGCGCAGGTGGTCATAGACGTTTTCACTAATTGAGTGATATTATGTACAAATAAATATATATTTATTATTATTATTATCAAATTATTACATTTATATGTTATGACACTTAAATAAGTTGATTTTATCCTTATGACACATTTTTTATATAATGAATTGGAGTTGACATTAAATAATACATAAACCCGTGAATTTTGGTATGAAAAAAAATTTATATGAATAATATAAAAATATTATTTATTTATAAATATAATATTCAATTATAAAACAATTAATTTTTATTTAATTTATTTAAATTTTATAGTATTAATTTGTATTAATCTAAAAATAATCAAAATAATTAAATAAAAAATTAATTTATATTTTTCATAAAATTTAATTTAAATAAATTTTAATAATACAATAAAATTTTCAAAGCAACAAAACAATAAATTTTAAGTTACAATATAATGCAATACATTAAAAAAAAAAACAGAGTATGGAAATTAAAATGAAAAATAATACTCCCTCTGTCCCAAACCAATTTGCACACTTTCCGTTTTGGGTTGTCCCAAACCAAGTTGCACACTACTTAAAAGGAAAACATCGATTTGCGTGCACACTCACAAAACTTTCCACACATTTACCCATACACCACTACTTTATTTAAAAAATATATTTTCCTTAAACCGTGTGCCCTCCCAGGGGTGCAAATACCTCTGGGACGGAGGGAGTAAAATATGGGAACTTGAATGTTTGTGCAGCCTTGAACTCAATAGTCAACAATCTTTTTCAGTATCATGTGATAAAATGAAGGCTACCATGCCACAAGTCTGAGCATGTCACGCCAATTGATAAAGTGAAAGTTGTCATCACTATTGGATGTCTGCCCTAGTCGGTTTTGTGCCGACTGGACATGTTTGTAGCTAAATACAACATAAGTCAAACAAGGTACACGAACACGTCACCAGTCGGTATCAGGGATACCAACTGGATCTCCAGTCGTCACTCCATGACCCGACTGGCTTTATATTGCTTAAACTTCCCAATTTTCACCCAATTTTAATAAACGAAATTGATAACATCCCTAATTTAATAAATTTGTCATGTTTTATCATAAGCAATTTGGACAGTATGTTTTTAGGTCCATGTTATATATGCACCCACCACAAGTATTTATAGTACACACACCTCAATATATTATTGTGTGTATTAATATATAAAATGATCAATATGGTCATTATGACTTGAACTAAATGCACATACTCGTTGAAGAAAAACAGCCATGGACGTCGTCGCGTCTGCCATTCGAAGCTACTCTCCGACATCAACGACCCCTCTCCCCCACCTGAACCAAATACACCACCATTAATTGAGGAAGACGACCATGAAGTTCACCCTGAAGTCATTGTCAAAAATCAAATTAAGCCTAAAATTGCACCTCTGATCGCTACTCAATCACCATCAGAGCTACCAGAAATTGCAACCATTGAAGTTTTTGGTTGTTTACCTTTGATTCCAACTAAGTAAAATCAAAAGTGGGTTGAAAGTTTGGGAGATATGAAATAATGACGTAGGGAATACGTGAATCCATAACAAGATTTCTTCTCAATCTCCATTGATTCTCAAAAGAATGCCGACAATGAGGAATAAAGAGATAAACAATCTCAAAAACATTAATTCATCTTCATAAAATATTATAAACAAATTCTTTAAATAAGAGAAACATAATTAATATATGAAAATAAATCAATCTAATAAAATAATAATTCTAATTTTTCTAATTAACTTGATTTTGCAAATTTTTATATAATAATACCATATTACTAATAAGATCTCGTCTCCATCATTCTCTCTCTCTTTGAAATGATTCGCCCTCGAATCGAACTTGATCTCATCTCCAGAAGGATTAAATAGCATTTCCAAATACTTCATCAGGAAAATATCTGATGTACGAACGAGACCCATAATCTTTAGTCGGTAGACAAAATGAAATCTTTTTTTTTCAATAAAATAACTATCATGATAAAAATGATAGTTATTTTTCAAGGCAAAATCGATATCACAATCAAGGCAAGGATTAGCATCTGACTCAACATTAAAAAAAATAACTTGATCAATAATAGGATGTTCTTCTTTTTCTTCATTTGGTTCTTCATCAAATATAGGTGTCCTATCATAAATAGGCGATTCATCATAAAGAGTCAATTCATCATCTTTATTCGATGTAACAGGTGAAGAGTTGAAAAGTTGAGGCGGGACATGATCAATGCTCCCACATTCAAGACAATTCACCTCTGCATTTACAGCTTGATCATAATGGATTATCTCGATAACATTGAGGATTGTTACTTGTTGAACATGTAGAGTGTCAATGGTATGAGTAAGGGCAACGATTTATCGTCGTAAGTCATTCATACGAGACGACATTGAACAAGAGTGTTGTCAAAACTCTGGATACCAACTAGCGCAGGGAATACGTGAATCCATAACAAAAAAAACCTTATCCGTCAATGAGAAATAAAGAGATATACAATCTAAAAATCGTTAATTCATCTTCAACATCATAAAATATTATAAACAAACTCTTTAAATAAGATAAACATAATTACTATATGGAAATAAATCGATCTAATAAAATAAGGATATTACTTCTAATTTTTCTAATTAACTTGATTCTACAAATCTTCGTATAATAATACCAGATTACTAATAAGATTTCGTTTCCATCAAATAGAGATTGAAGTATGACGTCAGATTTGTGCGCACCGCAGCTTCTTCCACCACAAAGATGAAGAAGTTGGGGGTCGAGCACAATAGCATCCATTAGGAGGGTTGAGCGACATATGATGGAGATTTGTCAGCACTTGAAAGATTGGACTCAATTGATTTGGAATGAGATTTAATTTGTGAGCAAATTGGATGTGATTTGGATTTGTGGCCAAATTGAATGGAATTTGATTTGAGTTTGTAGCAAATCCTGAAACTATTGCAATTTGATTTGGTTTTGGAGATGTTTGTAAGCAAATTGAATGGGATGTTTTGCAGATTGTAAAACTACTACAATTTGATGATTTTGAGATTTTTTTTTTAAAGCAATTATTCGGTGAATTTGGCGATGGAGGCAATGACATTAATTTTCAGTAGAAGATTTCAATTTTTTGTGCAGTGTGGGAGCATGATTTTGGTGTTTAAAGGGAAGATAATATGTGAAAATTTATGTGAGTGTCTTAAATTAATATACTCAACTAAGTGTTTTTATAAGCAATATGCATAAGTGCTAAGGTATTTTTTGTTTGGGCTAAGGCCCACACTTATGCTTTCAAAAAAAAAGTTACAGTAGAAATATAAAATTTAAAAATTAATATGATCAAAATAAAAAGAGTTAAAGTTACCAGACAAAAAATTTATTATATCCGAAGACATCAAGTCTTCTGTTTTCACAAAGCAAAAATCTTGAAAGTTTAGGGAATATGAATTCTATTCAACCCTCCTTCTAAAATTCAAAAATCTTTCCTAAGTATTTCAAAGAACTAAACATATATTATGTATAATATTTAAGGGTATGTTTGTTTTGGGACTCGCTTGGATAGACGCAGGACTTTGAGATCACATCTCACACGAGTTTGAAATTTAACATCCGGATTTTACATCGATCTCAAACTCAATCCACACCTAAAAATACCTATTATTACTCTTTCCAACACAATGCTCATAAATTACATATCATATCTATAAAATCAATTGTTATCACACTCTGATTTGACATAAAGTAACATCTTACCCTATCAAAATTCCAAAACAAACACACACTTTTACTATTCATCAAGGTTTTCACGTTTCAGGATTTCAAAGTCATGACTTACTATGGTCCCTAAATCCCAAAACAAACATACCCTAAAAGAATATTTGAATATTGTGCTTTTAAGTTGAAGAACACCTTTTTTAATCAAATAATGCAGACGAGAAAAATAAACCTAGTGTTAAAGAGATAAAGAACATACAAAAAGATATGTACTTGTATTACATATACACATATTAATCCTTATAGCAACACATAAATATTCTTGCAATAACATATATTTATTTTTATAATAACACCAACATATACGTTTTTGTGTTCATCTTTTTGCGATTATTTTGGGGAGATTCGTTTGACCCAAATATAAAGTTCAAATGTTATACTTTAAAATATAAATATTACTACTAATATCTATGTTTTTTCGTTTACAATAATTTTGGCAAATCAACATGCTCTAAACAGTAAATTGTCCTTTGTGGTCATAATGAAGCAGATTCATGGCTGGATAACTTTGTTTAGACCTACATATGTCGGCTGATTATGATACGACAAGTAGCAATTTTCTCTAGTTTGTTTTTTTTTCTCCCGTTTAATTTTTTTATCGGTAAATGTTAATTGTTAGTAGTTAGAAGTTAGTTTATCAAGTCTCTAAACACCCCATGATTATCTTCAAGCCAACCTTATATCTTCCTCCTATTCGATCTCAAATGAAATCGAACTCGGATCACTCACTCATGTGAGGAGCCCGGTGACCAAGTTTTTTCTTCCATTCAATTGCTTATTTGGTTTGAGAATGATATTCTCTTTTGGGTATAGAGGACTTTGACTCTCGTATGAATAAATTTTAACGGTTATTAATAGGAAAAATTACAAATTTGTTTTAAAAAAAAATGACATTTGCTATAAATCGATTCTTGAAAAAAAAAAAATTATTATATTTTTAATCAATATATAAATACCCATCTTCTCATGGAATAAATAAATAACACAAAGGAGAATGATATTACCTCCGTCCTAGGAAAGTTTGCGATACTTTCCTGGGCACATGTTTTAAGAAAAAATGTAATGAGTAAAATGTGTATGGTGGAGATTGTGAGGTAAAGATTTTAAAGGTGGAGATTTAAAGAAATATTTCCATTTTGGAAGTATGCAAATTTTTGTGGGACAAACTAAAAAGAAAAATATGCAAACTTTTGTGGGACGGAGGTACTAATACATACAAAATTTGTATATGTCACTGAGGTTAGACTGTAGATGACAGACATTTCTTTAACCCAAACTTATACTAGGGGATAGTATATCGAGTCAAAGCTTTTTTTTGTTTATAGGAGTGTTAGAATATTAAGGTTTTTTTTTGGGAAAAATACAATCTAGTCTAAAGTATCCACACAAACCACATTCTAATAATGCTAAAAATATAAATTACATTTGAGTCTAAATTAGAATTAATGATTATAATTTAAGTAACTAAATAAAATTTTAGTCCTCAGATTATTAGCCTAGGTAATAGGCTACTCTCAATTTGAAAACTTCATCTCTCTCCATTATATTCAGACTCCACTCTCTCTCTCATAGGGTTTCTTTTTCTTCTCTCTCCCAAATTCCCATTCCTCAATTTTTTCAAATCTCATCGGCGCCGTCCTAATCGAAAAATAGAGGGCGACGATGTAGGTGAACGACGGCCGAATCAACGCCGCCAGAGCTCTCCTCAACAAATCCCCTTCCACGGTTCCAATTCGCACCAGAGAATTCGTCATCCCCGACCGCCGCATATTCAATTGATGACTCGATCAATACGACGACGTCTGGTTTCCAGCGCTGTACCCAGGAAGCATTGTTGTGGAGATTACACCGGGAGGATCCTGGGTGCGGTGTAGGCGAACACGAGCACGTCTTCCTCGGCAACGATCAGGGGTTCTGGCTCTGACTCTGCCTCTGGTGGTGCGATTGCGCCGCGATCGGGAGCCTCCTGGAAGTGGAAAATCGGACTGACGACGATGGGGAAACGGATCTCCCGAGGCTCACGCGGGTCGGAAGTCGCTGCCGAGGAATTTCTTCCTCAATAGAACGTTGGCGACGATGACGCACAGGGACGTCGACGGTGACAGTGGATTTTCTACCATCGAATCCATGGTTATCGATCCAGATCTGTGGTAAAATCTCTCTCTCTCTAGCCTATTAGTTTTTTTTTTTTGCTTTATGATTTTGAGATGAAGCTGCTACCGAGCCATCGTCCTCGCACCCTTGTTTGTCGCCGACGAAGAAGACGGAAGCCGTCAACATAAAACACCCCTATTGTCACTGTTGTAGAGCTCAAAATCCCCTAATCTGATGTTATATTACATGTCTTTTTTAGGAAGAGTTGTTGATGGGAGAGAAATAATGGTTCAATTTGCTAAATATGGACCAGATGCAGAACGAATGTAAGTTTGGTATACTGCTCTACCCTACTAGTTTTACAAACTATTAATTCGGACAAGGCTTTGAATTAATATTTGAGTGAGTTAGGTGGATTCTTATTTGGGTGGATTTGGAGTCTAATCATTTTACACTTCCATTCAAATCCTCCTCCAGAAGCCAACATAGTTATCCTGAAAAATAAATATTTGCATAGTTCAATATACTATGGTACTATTACTTGGTAATGAATCGGTCAACATTAAGTTCATGAGGAATTTCTGATTGTTGATTATGGTTTTCTGCTGCCTCTGGTGTGAATTATGATGAGATTGATTTGGTCACGGTTTATTGATTAGTTATGATATTTATTTTCCAGTGATTCTGTTGAAAGGCTCAATTTTGTTGAATGATTTGATTCTCCATGTGTTTTGAGGTTTGAGTTGGATCGTTGTTTGTAGATTGTCATTTGAATGCTTTTGGGGTGGTTGGAGATTGTCTTTTGTATACCTTTTTCGGTGTTTGGATTTTATTGAGACTTGCGTGGTGTACATTTTCTAAGTTAGTGGGATATTTGAGTTTCTAGTTAAACTGGAAGTAAGCATAAAAATTATGGGTCTCATACCCCAGATGAAGATGATTGAACTTTTATTTAACTTTCAAGAATTTGAAAATGATTTGTTTCTTTAATTGCAACTTAATGATTTTAGCTTGTTGCAAAGCTTTTCGTCATCATTAGCTAATTAATTAAAGCATGTGGGAAGTTTTTATTCAGTGTCATGTGGAATGATACTTCCGAACTCAGTGTATATTGAATGCTTCTTGTGTAGTGACATTTCTATGGAAAAACATTTCTAACTCAATTTTTATTTTTATTTTGCAGTGATAAAGGTAGTGAAGAAAGTGGACTTTCCCAACAATGGTTTCTGATAGAAAAGTTAAATATGTAAACAAGATAGTGTTTAATTGTGGTGGAAACTGGAAATTGATGAAGAAGATAGTGTTCTTCGATTAGATTCAAACTGATTATGTAATTTAACTTTTTAGTTTGTTATACTATTGATGTATAGTCGGTTATACCATAGCTTACGATTTTACTATAGTGCATTATACTATTGATTATCGGTTATACTATAGTCTTCTCAATTATGCTGTATTGTAGCGTATAAATTTGAATTTTATACTGTAGCGCGTCAGCCTAGGCTACTGTAGCGCGTCAGCCTAGGCTACTGTAGCTCGTCAGTCTAGGCTACTGTAGCGCGTCAGGTATAGGGTGTAGGTTCATAGCTAGATTCCTGCTTTATTAGTTTCTAATTAACTCATGTCTTATTTTCGTGTTTAGACCTATTTGTAAGATGAAAAAGTTTTTGTAACTCACCTTTTGCTAAACTGGTTACTTTGGACCAGAGTGTGGTTGCCCCTTTTTTTTTAATCTAGTTCATGAAATCTTCAGTCATTTAGGATATGTTTGTTTTAAGATTTGATTATATATATTATTAAATGAATCTTATCATATTATTGAATTAATGCAATTGTACCACTTTTATGCAGTAAACAAGTTTTATAAGGCTATATTTTTTTTTCATCCCTTTAAGATTATTGAATGCCAAGTGTTTGATGAATAGTAAAAATAGTATTTTGAGATTTTGATAGAAGTGATATTTTAATTTATGTTAAATTAATATTAATAATGATTATTAGTATATTTATTTAAATATATTGTGCAAGAGTAAAATAAGAAAGATAAAAATTGAGTGCGAGAAAATTTTGATGCAGTAATGAACGAGTGGGAGAAAAGTAGGTATATTAGGTATGAATTGAATATGAAACGTAAAAATGGAATTTTAAATATATAACTTGAACGAAACAGAGATTGAAAATCATAATTGTATTCGAATGAATGTCAATACAAACACAACATAAAAGATCTAGTAACTTTTTACTGTGGTGAATTTCTAAAGGAATTTGGTTATCACGTAATAAGTAGTTGCACTTTAGCAAAATTCATCGATTCAAAATATATGCCTTATCTAGGCCAAAATTAAGAGTGAATTATATTGGTGAAAAAGGTAAAACCTATGCAAATTAAGTGATACCATGAACACAAAGAGAAAGGAAAATGATGTCTCAACCCCTTATCAAGTTCCTCCTTTATAAATGTTAGATAAAATATAACATCATCAAGTGCTCATTGAGTAAATTCATTATTATGTATTTTTCTTCCATTATCATATATATGAGGCAACTATTATGTAAATGCTTTTCAAAAAAAAGAAAAAGAAAAAAAGAAAGTAGTCTTCTATTCCATTAAAAAAATGTGAGTAGGTTTTGTGTGACTTTTTAATAAGCTAAAAAATATAAACTCATAAAAATAAATTTTATATCATAAAATAGTTCATATTATGAAAATAGTGTATATAATACTTTACCAAAAAATATTGAGTGACAATTTTACGGTTAACGCACTTTTTGCACTTGAAATGTCATTTTTTCTACACTATATAGTACTACTTCCATTATTCAACGGATGAACGTTTATTTTAGACATGTTTTAAAAAGCATAAACAAAATATATAAAATAAGAGTATTATGTGGTCCATTTATAAATTAAGTTGTGTAATGCGAATCAATGACCTATGAAGTAACTAAATTATAGTTGAATGAAGAAAATTATATATAAAAAAAATAGAATGATACTCTTAGAGAACAAAGATAGTATATGATAATACCATGTTCGATAGAAATAAATACTCTCTCTGTCCTAAAATAATTTTCACACTGTCATTGTATGGTCTCAACTTTTTTTTCACACCCTAAAAAAGGAAACAACACATTCACAAAAGTCAATAAAATACACTTTTTATATTTTATTATTTTTCGTATTTGTGTTTGACTGCAATGCAGATACACATATATTTTTATATATAAATAAATCCATCCTTCACCCATCATCACTCCCTCCCTCTCATTGGTCATTGCACAAGCCATTTTAATTTTTTTTTTTTCTCTTTTTGGGAGATATCTATATCACTGATCTTAGCTAGATCTCTTAGCTTAGCTTTACACAAGCATGTTGTCAAAGGGATTGTGACTTGGCAGTGTACATGGTCATTCAGCAATACTTTGATATATGCTTATAAGTCAATTAGGGCAGGCGCGATCATTGATGTCCACTTTAAATATTTTGTTGCAATTTATAGTTTTTTTTTTCCTTTTTGTGGACACATATAATTTGACCAATAAAGATTCCAAATATGGTAATTAACATAGTAAAAGTTGCATGTATATTGAACTAGGTATCATAAAAATAGTTTATATAACACTTTACCATAAATTTGAATGTTAAAATTTAAAACTCATTTTAATTTAATTTTAAAAATAAATATTTAAAATTTAATCATGTCCCCCTATAAATTAATTTATAAAATATGTTATCCCACTATAAGTTGCTTATTTTGTCATTTTTGTCCGTCACACTATATGTTACTCATTTGTTTTTTTACTTTTTTTTTGGAAATTACTATTCATTTTATTATTTTTATTTTAATACATTTGACATTATTTCTATTACTTTTTCACTTTTTTTCATCACATCACTTATACTTTTTCTATTACATCACTTGTACTTTTTCACTTTTACCTTAATTCGTGTGCCCAAAAGTAACGAGCAACTTTTAGTGGGATGGAGGGAGTATTAATTAAATATTATTATATTTTTACTGTACTTAATATCTATTTTACTTTTATTTTTATTATATCATAAAATTAAAATCTATCTTACTCAAAAACTATTTTTTTTTTAAATTTTCCCGATATGAAAAATCGCTAATTTTTAAGTCAATTTAAAACCGCTAATTATCTTTCTATTTCAAGCAATCTTAATCATGGTCCACGAGATCATCAAAGCCTATTCCTCCGGTTTCTTTTCATTTTTGACCACAATGTTTATGTATCAATGATATAGTCACCATAAATATTTTGGAGACACGATTACTTAAAAATAATTTCCATTTAATTAGAATCAATTGTTTGTGTGTTTTCCTTTATATAAGAATGAGGGACTCCTTAACTTTGCATATAGAGATGTTAATTTGGGTCGAATTTAGTCTTGAAAAATATAGAGTACGGTTATGTTTTTATAGGCCCGTTTAAATTCGGGCTTTTTTTGGCTCAGGCTAGTTCGCCCACTAGCTCGCATAATTTTTTTTAAATTTTATATATACATAATAAATATATAACATATATACATATTAGTTATTATTATTTTAATTGAAGTTGTCCATAGTTTCAATTTATGTGTGATATTAATTTTAAGTATTTATGTTTGAACTTTTAAATACGATATTTTGAAATTTTAAGTACTTAAGTCTTGACATTTGAACTTTTGTAATTATGTTAAACTATTTTTATTAATTTTAATGATATTATGGACAATATTTAGGTTCTAGTTTAAATATTAAAAAATTATTACCATTATTTTAGATTATGAATTTAAATTTAGATTTTTTCTATTTTTGTGACATAGTCCGATTAGCCCGAGAACCGCTAGAGTTAGAGTTATGTCTCAAATATTAGAGGATCATTAAGAGCAAACCGAATAAAGCCCTAAACCCGTTAAGGTTGATCCTATAATGTTAGAGTTTAGTCTGTTTAACATATTTATTCATATATATATCATTATATTAGTATGTACGTAAATCCATAAATTTTGTGGAATGATAGATAAAATTATATAAAATAAAATTTGTCTTTTTTATTTATTTAAATATTTATATTTTATAAAATTAATTTTTACTTATAGGATGATATTTTTATATGATTTAAAATATAGAGTTAAGATTAAAATACTTAAAATATAATGTGTAAATTCACGTTAAAACTAAACTTAATAAGAATAGCTTGCAACATAAAATTTCATTAGATTTGTCTATATGTATAAACTCATCATCATTCTCAATCAAACTAAATTTTTTTAATTGATTTGATCTATATCCATAAAAATCAAAATTTTCTAATAAATTATTTTAAAATAATCCAGATATCTTATTAAAATCAAAAGATCGACTTATATGTATATGATAATTAAAATTGGTCAATTTTACATTTACTAATACACAATAAAGATAGTTCAAAAATTATATTAAAAATGATTAACTTAAAATATTAGGGGGGTGTATTGGATTAGGATTTTAAAAGACTTTTTTAGCTGAAAAAAATCCTGCAGATGTTAAAGATTTTGTAGGATTTTGGTGACTTTTAAGATTTTGTAGGATTTTGTAAGACTTTTAAAATAAGGATTTTAATGGATTCTATAGGACTTTGTAGACTTTGCAGAATTTCATGGATTTGTGACATACAATAAAAATTCAAAATTTTTCATACCTTCAAATTAAAAAAAAAAAAAAAGTTAAAGACAAAAAAAATCATAATATCATGTCCTTTTAAATAGCATTACTCCACATATTTATAGCTATACTAGTCCTCAAAGCATTAGCGTCATGTCGTTCTTGCTCTTGAGTTTGAATAATACACTCAAAATCACGGTCTTCATTAACTGGTAATGTTGAAGATGAAGGTTCGTCCACCGATTCAATTGGAAATTCATCAGAATGACATTCTTTGCGAATAAAGTTATGTAGAGCTGCACATGCTAATATTATCAATATAAAAAAGTATCGAAATTGAATAATCAAAGCAACCAAAGTAAAATATAACAAAACTCAAATACCGTAAAAAAATATTATCAATATAAAAATATTACCTAATGACATATGTAATATATAATATTAGTATTATAATAATACTATATAAAAATAAAGATTTATCTTGTATATAAGTCAGGATGAACAATATCGTTTTTAATACTATTTAATGATTAATTATTAACTATTTTTATTTATTCTAGTATATATGTATATATAATATTATATTACTCTTCGTCACTGTAATTATTTTATCGTTGATGTTATAAATGTAGAGATGAAATTATAAGGTTAAAACTATTTTAGGTCTTAAAAATAAATAATTATATATAAATCAATTTGGGGATAAATAAAGTCACTAATTAAAAAAGTCCACCGAAATCCTAGAGGTTTTGATGGGATTGTTGGTATTTATAAAATACACTAAAGAATCCATCAAATCCAACAATCCTTTAAAATCCTTATATTTTTTAATACCAGTGGATTGTTTTTAAGTCTTTTAAAATCCTGATTGAATACCAGTGGATTATTTTTAAATCCTTTAAAATCCTGATTGAATACCAACAGACTTTTTTATAAGAAAAAAGTCCTTTAAAATCCCACGAAATCTTAAACGAATACACCCCCCTTAATAGGATAATTAAACTATATTAACTAACTTCACATATATTTTTTTAATGAATATAATATCAATTAAATCATTAATTTGATTTGAACGATTTGCTAATTTTATATTGATTAGACTAATTATTACAAAAATAAATTATTTCGATCAATAATATCATTATCTTGTTTGACAAGTTTATCAATTTTTATAAATATTAGATTTCACAATTGAATATTAGATTCAAGATATTTGAGCCAAACACATTAAATTATTTTCATGATAAATAATATTATAAAAATATTTATTTCCTAAAATTATGCCCGGTAAATTTATCTGATAAATTCGAAAAAATTATTTTCAATAATTTTCATGTGATTTAGCAAACCTTTGACATTCTTAACCACATCTTGCGTCAAATATATAAAATTATCTCACTAAATTATTAAATATAAAATACGAATTTGCAAAAAGAAAATCTAATATAAATAAACAATTCGAACATCAAAATATTAAGAACATGTAAAAAAATGAATAAAAAATTAAAATATCAAAATCTTAAATCAAATAGATAGGTAATTATAGTAATTAAATATTACTTGCGAAAGAAAACTTCAAAAATTCACAAATTTTAGTATGCACACGTGTGCATACTATGCACCTTGATTTTACTTTAATTTTGAATTTAATTTAATATTTAAAAAAATATATAGTACACGTCGTACTGTGTGTGTTTTTGATATACTATATTGTTGTTGGGGTATTGAAAAAATTATCTTGGAATATTTAACAATTGATCTGAGGTATTAAATAATTGGTCTTGGGTATAATTATATTATTCTTCGGGAATAACGATTGTTATTTGATATACATGGTTTGTCCACCCTATCGAATGAGAATGTTACGTCAACATCAGCCTGCCATGCCATGCCCATCTATATGTATCTCACTAAAGCATGTATATATCTTTTATTATATGTGTACATATGATTAAATAAAAATGAAATTGAACACACACCTGCGCAGCCATTATTCCTTTGATTTCCAGCTTTTGAGAATTGAGGATCTTCATATTGCTCAATTCCACCTTGTTCATTCTCAGAGTTTCCACTTTCTCAATAGGCCATTGCAACAGCTGGTTGCCATTGGGATCAAGCACAATTGTACGAGGAATAAGCTGCAGAAAGCAGAGCACATATTTGAAAATCAACACACACACACACATATGTATATATATATACACACCTGAATACCAGCCCACCCCTTGTGGATATCATTTTCTGTTGTATCCGACTCATTAGCCCAGCCCCGCACAATCCTTCTGCTCTTACTAGGATCAAAGAAGGATTTTGATGCATAGAAGTTTCCATAATCGTACCTCAATCCATTCCAACCATAAATCATGTCTTTATCAGGAACATACCTATCCTATTTAATTAAATAGGAGCCCAGTTTGTAATATTCGTATCTGGTGGTATCAAGACTTACTTTAAACACATGCTTCTTCGGATATTATAATATGTTTTTTTGGTATTATAAGATGTATTTTGGATATCTATAAATTGCTTTTTAAGTATTAAATAGGAACATACCTATCCTATTTAATTAAATAGGAGCCCAGTTTGTAATAATCGTATTTGGTGGTATCAAGACTTACTTTAAACACATGCTTCTTCGGGTATTATAATATGTTCTTTGAGTATTATAAGATGTTCTTTGGGTATTATAAATTGTTCTTTGGGTTTTATAAATTATTCTTTGGGTATTATAAGATGTTCTTTGGGTATCTATAAATTGTTCTTTAAGTATTAAATAGGAACATACCTATCCTATTTAATTAAACAGGAGCCCAGTTTGTAATAATCGTATCTGGTGGTATCAAGACTTACTTTAAACACATGCTTCTTCGGGTATTATAATATGTTCTTTGAGTATTATAAATTGTTCTTTGGGTATTATAAATTGTTCTTTGGGTATT
>JAPKLY010000125.1:662788-687518 GCA_026898435.1 Prunella vulgaris
TATAAATTGTTCTTTGGGTATTATAAATTGTTCTTTGGGTATTATAAGATGTTCTTTGGGTATCTATAAATTACTCTTTAAGTATTACTCATTTATTAATTATTTATTTTATTAATTATTCATTTATAAATTGTTCCTTGGATATTAAAAATCATTATTTAGGTATTATATATTGTTGTTTGAGTATTACAAATTGTTTTTTAGGTATTATAAATTATTCATTGGGTTTATTCATTTATCAATTATTCTTTTATAAATTATTTATTGTGTATTATAAATTATTCTTTGGATATTATAAGATGTTCTTTGGGTATTATAAATTGTTCTTTGGGTATTACTCGTTTATTATTTATTTATTTATTAATTATTCATTTATAATTTGTTTTTTGGATATTATAAATAAATTTTTGGATATTATATATTATTTTTTGAGTATTATATATTTTGGTATTGTTTATTTATTAATTATTCATTTTTAAATTGTTCTTTGGTTATAAATTATTATTTGAGTATTATATATTGTTCTTTGAGTATTATAATATGTTCTTTGGGTATTATAAATTGTTCTTTGAGTATTACTCGTTTATTAATTATTTATTTATATATTGTTCTTTGGATATTATAAATTATTTTTTGAGTATTATATATTGTTCTTTGAGTATTATAAATTGTTCTTTAGGTATTATAAATTATTCTTTGGGTTTATTCATTTATCAATTATTCATTTATAAATTATTCATTGTTTATTATAAATTATTCTTTGGGTATTATAAAATATTCTTTGGGTATTATAAATTATTCTTTGGGTATTATAAATTATTCTTTGGGTATTATAAAATGTTATTTGAGTATTATTTATTTATTATTTACTTATTTATTAATTAGTACGACTAAATGAGGAAGATGACTTAATTAAAGGGTGATAGCTTTTCACTGCAATAATAAAAATTCAAACCACCATCATTTATGTATCATTTAATGCTGAAATTGCAATTCAAGTAAACAAATGGAAGAAAAACGAACAAGTGTTGTGGGTGAGATCAACAATGCGTTTCAGAGGTAGGTTGGCTTCCCGTTTCCAGGCGACTGCGGCTGTTTATGTGTTCTTCCATGGCAGTGACATCGGATAACAGAATTGACGGGGATCGGTGGTGAAATTGGCCCTGATGACGGTGGACAGAAGTTCATGAAAGGGATTTTGGCGGAAGAAAAATTAGATTGGAAATAGTCAAAATTAAAGGGTGCATACCATGCACCCCTGTGCACAGCAGAATCACTCACAAAAATTATGTAGCAATAGAAAAAAAATTATCTCGCCAAATTATTAGAAGTAAAATACGAACATGCAAAAAAATGAACATAAATAGATAAATAAACAATTTAAATATCAGAATACGATAAATATAAACATCTGAAGATAAATAAGAAAAAACAAGAGGCGTACGAAGTAATAAGAAAAAAAAATGAGAGTAATAATTTACATAATTGAAATTATAAAAGATAGAAATTAAGATGAACAGTTGAAGTTAAAAGAAATTAGGGATAAAATTAGATATTATGAATATATATATATATATATATATATATATGATATTTATATAAAGGTATATATTTAAAAATTTTGAGAATGTAGGATCAAATTTAAAATACTTAAAATAAAATTAATTAGAATACATAAATTTTGAAATATAGAAATTTGGTTGATTTCATAACTTCGTCTTTATATAGTATTAAGATAAAATCTTATGTATATGACTGTCTCATAATGTTTTTTTAATAAATATACATATAATCCTGACATTAACATATATATAAAACCGTCTTATATATGACAAATACATCAATTCAATTTTTTTTAAAAAATTTGGATACGTTACTTTGAGTATCGGGTGCAAATCTGACGCATCATGGCGTATCTGAATAAGAAACCAATGCAAATCGCATCCGTATCCTCCACATATCCGATACTATATATCTTGTCACAAGCCTTTTTATTTAACACAGGCATGCACGGAAGAAATTTGTTATTTTAATTATTTAATTTAGATCATTATAAAGTAGCAGTTTTTATCAATGCGTGGCAAAGAATGTTAGGCAGGGCGCTGGGTGATTCGAGGAATTGGAACATATCAAAATCTTTGAAATCTTGCTATGGACATTTTTAAAATTGGGGTATGTTTGTTTTGGGATTTTAGCATGCGTAATAAATTATGATTTTAAAATTTTAGGATATGAAAATTTTAATGAATAGTAAAAATATGTGTTTATTTTGAAATTTTGGTAGAGTAGAATATTACTTTATATCAAATTAGAGTGTAATATTATTGATATTATAGATATAATAATAGATATAATAAGTATTTTATGTGTGTTGTGTTGGAAAGAGTAATAAAGTATTTTTAGGTGTGGATTGAGTTTGAGATTTGAAAATCGAATGTTAAATCTCAAACTCGTATGGAGCATGATCGCAAAATCCTACGTCCATCCGTGTGAATTTCAAAACAAACATATCTTTTAAGAGAACTGGCAGGAATGAGGTAGGCTTTATTGGACGGTCTTGTCTGTTACGTATGTATTAGGCTTAAACTTGGTCTTTAATATGCTCAAATTAGACCTTTCTAATGGCTTGAAAGTCTTTAGGCCTATTTCACCTTAAATATTAAATTTAAAAAAATAATTACAATAGTATTATAATTTTAATGTTTGTTTATTTTGTTCTATTTTTAACGAACTAGTTGTATATCACTTACATAGGTAGTTAGCAGAAAAAAGTAGTAGATTTTTCTAATTTGTTTTTATTCTCATGTATGCTCTTGCATTAAATCATAATTTGATTCAAAGTAAGAAGATTTTGTTGAGAGAGATTTATACGAGAGAATGTGGATCTTTAAATTCACAGACATAAGTTGTCGACAGAAAGAAGTTGAGCGGCCAACTCAAATGAATTAAGAAATAATTGTTAATAATTATTAAATATAAACAAAAGTGTTAGAGTGTCACTGTCTATGATTAAAGTTCATGAGTTCTAGTCACTATTTGTCTGATAAAAAATTAATAAATAAATTTAAATTTAATGTGAAATTTTAAAAGTGATATCAATTAGTAAAAAAATTAATATTCTATTAATATTGATATATATATATATATGTATATTATAAGGATAAAATTGTAAAGTAGAAAAAAATAAGAGGGGTTAAACCACAAAGTATTGAAAGTTTATTTAAAGTATTTAGGCTTATGGCTTTCAATAAGGGGATGTTTGTAACCGCTCTCAATTCATTTCTCAAAACTGATGAATAAAGTGTATTACAAGAGTTTAAATAGAACTCAACAAGAGTAAAACTATTTTTAATCAGTTATCCAAACTTACATAGATGTGATTTGGAGAGCTCTCCAAGCCTTATTCAGTATTAGTGATATATGATTTCAAATGATAATTGCTAATGGAGCTTAGTGGAGAAAACTATTTTTGATCATGTGAAACTGCGATCATAGCTATGGACATGTTGCTTTATAAATAAAAGAGACATGAATTATTTCAGAATAAGTCACCCGAGCCTGTTCCATCACGTACTTAGGGTAACTGATTAACATGGTGAAGTTTTGTCATGATGCCCTCAATAACTATTTATAGTCAAAGAAAATTTTTGAATTTCGTTCGTAAATTTTATTTAAGTCTTTCACTGTGTAAATATTGTCTAGTGTGTTCTAAATTATTGACAAATGAGGTATATATCATTGTTTTTCTCCTAAATAAGGTAATCATTACCCCCATTTGATTACCTCCATCTCACCTTATAATCATCCTCCTCAATCAATCCCCCATACCACAATCAACTACATTTTTTTTTTGTCAACTTTTCCAAAATTGGAGCACAACATTAATGATGTAACCACCATAAATACAAACTCTCATTCAATATATACAAGAGTAAAGGAGGAAAATAAAATTTCATTCCCATTACCATTGAAGAATTTGAAACAAGCGCCCCCTTAAATGAAAATATCAAATCTCAAGGAATAGAGTTGAGTGAAGTTTGCCTGATAGTTAAGACTTAATGGGACTTAGTTGATTTTGCGAAGTGTTGCAAGTACAAAGGTAATAAGAATGTTAGCTTTCAATGCCTATTGAAAATTTTAAAGTATTACAAGACATAATCATCAGTTGAATTCAAAATCAACTGGTAAAAAGTCATTAACAATAAATAATTATATGAACTATAACAGTGTATGGAGTCTGATAGCTAATAAACATGACTACTGCATTAATGTACCAGTCAATAATTAAAGACAAACATCCTTAATGAAGAAAGAATAGGTGACATTGAGTTATTTACAACCGGATTTAGCCTATGTTGCGATAAAGTAGATGCACTAGCAATTTGGTTGATGTTCACTAAATATGAATAGTGAGAGTACTTAGATACTTGACGTATACATGGAATTATGTGTTGCATTATATGAGATATCATGTTCTTATTGAAAGTTATAGTGATGCTAATTAGATATCCAGTATAATCAACTTTAAATCAACAAGTGATTACATTTTCACTTGGTGGAGTAGTTATATCGTGAGAAACTTTTAAGCAAATTGGGATTCTAAGAGCAGTGAAGAGGCAGAATGACTTAATTTTTTTTGGAAGATATTCCAAAGTGGACGATACATATGCCACCAAAATGCATACAATGTGATAGTCAATCTGCAGTAGGACGAGCATAAAACAACTTGTACAATGGGTAAGTCTAGATATATTCACTGTTGACACAAAACTTTAACTAAGACTGGGTTTGTTTTGAGATTCACTCCGATGAAATTAGGACTTTTCAACTTCCATCTCATTCAAGTTATATTTTCAAAATTCAATTTTCACATTTCATACAAAATTTACACCTAAAATATCTATAAACCTATTATTAGTCTTCTCAATACAATTCATTTTTCCTGCTCTCATTCATTACTCATATTCTTATTTTTTTCCATACCTATTTATTTTATTTCTTATTTTACCCTTACATAATACATTAAAATAATACAATATCAATTATTGTTAAATATTGATATGATATAAAGTAAAATTTTATCCTTAAAAAATACCAACCAGTCATAAACTTTTACTATTCATTAACGATTTTACAATCATAGTTCTAAAGACATGACTTTTCACACACACCTACAATAAATTAAGGCTCCAATTGATAGAGTATTTGGTCACACACACCTGCATATATTAAGCATGATCCAGTTTTTCCCCTAACTCGGTTAGTGAACCCAACGTAATACCTCCATTTCATCAGGGGTGATTTACATATAGGTTCAAAAAATCACTATATTTACAAATATGTGCACAATTTTTGCATAGTAGCACATTTTTCTCTGCACAGAAGCACTTTTTTTTTTCTGCACAGCACCTATTTGTAAATATAATGACTTTTTTTAACCTATATGAAATTACCATTATTACCAATTACATTTCTTGTTCCATGTTCCATGCTCAATACAAACAAATCTCATTTGGGTTCTACTATCCGATTCTTGTGTCGATTATGCCCTTCCTCTCAAACCTGAATTTAGTTTCAAAGTAAATGAGTGCTATTATAATACGTATTACTATTTAGTAAATGTGTGTTAATGTCAGAACAAATATAGATTATTGATGCAACATATTTGCGTTAATGTATGAAATAATAAATCTAGATTTAAAAAAATAAGGAATAAATTAAAAAATATTTATTTATTTTTGTAAAAGCACATGTTTATCCTTGTAGTTACTTTAAAGCACAAAAAAACTATTTTTTAAGGACTAGTGCAAACATTTTGAGGTACATTACTTTAAACACACATGATTTTTTAATATAATAACACAATCTAGGAGCAAAAATTCTGAAATAAGTATTTGCGTGAATTTTGTTGAAAATCAGTTTGACCCGCAAATTTTAACTTGGAACTATCCATAACTCACAAAGTTGTAATATTTTACATGGTCTATTGGTTTTCACATGAGGGATGAATATGAAATTTTGCTCATCTATCTTAATTTGGGTTGGACGCTAGATAATGTATCGTAGGGGGAAGGTGAGATTTATTATCTAAACTTCATGTTGAAATTGTAGGAATTATAGGTAAAATTAGGGGTGGAGCAAATACCGAAAATACCGGTATACCGTACTTATCATGCCGAAAAATACCAAATTAATCGAAAATTTCGGTATACCGAAAATTTCGGTATGGTATGATACCATACCGATATTTTCGGTATGGTATCGGTATAGAATTTTAAAATTTTCGGTATACCGGTATATACCGAAATACCAAAATATTTTAAGTATAAACCGGTATACCGAAAATATTTTGGTATCTCGGTATACCGGTATATACTTTTGGTAATTTAATATTAATATTTAATATTAAATTTATTTTTTATTTAATTAAAATTATACTTCAATTATTTCGGTATATACCGGTATGGGCGGTATACCGACATAGTCGGTATTTCGGTATATATCAAAATATCGGTACGGTACTGTATATTGAAATTTCGGTACGGTATGCGGTATGTATTTTTTGTAAACCGAAATTCCGGTATACCGAAAATTTCGGTACGGTATGGTACGGTATGCCACCTCTAGGTAAAATGACCCTAACCGTGAACAGATTTGGGCGCCCAAAAACATTTTCTGGCGTTTGGTAAACCATAAACCGTTTTCTTCAGACGAAGGACCGCGCACGTGAGCTAGAGTCGCACGCCCGTAGCCTGACTCTGCAGACGAAGGACCGCGCACGTGAATACACGGGTGTGATCGGCAGCGAGCTTTGGAAACTCGGCAGCAAGTGCTTTCGCGCGACCAAGCTACCGACCAAGATCGGCAGCCAGCTAGCTTGAACTCGGCAGGGATGAACCTCGCGCGACCAGGCTGTGGACCAAGATCGGCAGCCACTCTGCCTGTGGTCGGCAGCCATGCATAAAATTCGGATTTCAGGGCTATTTTTGTATTTTTGTGCGTTTAATGAAGGACACTTTGGACTAAACACTATGGGCACTATAAATACCTCGAGGATCAGATTCTCAAGGCATCTTAGTCATAATCTTGACCATTATTCCATTTTCTTAGATTAGTTTAGAGAGAGAATTAGGTAGTTACTTAGTGGGTTCTTAGTTAGATTCAATCTTCTTTCTTCCATAATTTTTTATTCATCCGTCGGATATTAGATCTGTTTGTTCCTACATACTCGTAGTGATTAGAGGTTTATTCCTGCAGTTCATTTTTGTATTTCGAGCTTTGGATCAAGACTTAGCATTTTGGAGGTTTGTAGATTGTATTCAATTTCTTCCACTTATGGTAAGTTTTCCTTTAATTCTCTTATTTTAATTCATAATCATGTTGTTTAGATTGTTAATTGTTGGATTTCATTTCCAATTAGCCATGGGCTAATCCCTTGTTGCATGGTTGTATGATTACTATGGAGAATTTAGTCTCTTGTTAATCCTATGCATGAATTAGTGATCTTGTTGGATTAGTTCTCTTATTAATGACTTGTATGAATGCTTGGGATGTTTAATTGTAATGTATGGCTTATATGTTTTAGCAATGAAATGTGAATTGAGCTATAAGAACTTTATGCATACCAAGTGTTTGATGTTTGGCTTGTATGACCAATGAGAATTGCATATTAGCCTAGACCTCTTAATTAGAGTATTGGAAGTTGTAGAGAGATCTAGACATCCAATAGAGACCTTACCTTGTGTTGTAGAGAGATCTAGACACTAGTTGGCTTGATTAATACACTAAGAGACCTTTTGCATGCTAGGATGGATAGGACACTAGAGGAATCATAGTAGGATTACTTCCATGCACACACATCACATTTGCTCACTTCTTTGAGGTGATAGTTAGGATTACTATTTCTTGTTTGATTTAGTAGATAGAATCCATGATTATTTTCTTGCTTTCCTAGCTATTAGCCTTTTGTAGACATTCAATGTTTGCTTGATATCACATCATTTCCCTGTGTTCGATATTTAACTTGGTTAACTTGCCACGACAACAACGACCACGTACACTTGCGTGGAAATCAAACACGATTTTGGCAATTAATTTTACAGGTGATTATGTTATTTTTCCTTTACACATTATAATTGTCTTGGTAACAAATAAATATGGGGAGATTTTATATGAAAATTGATCATGATAAATTTATTATGAAATTATTTTAAAATATTAAATAATTGATTAAACGTATTATTATTTTTATCAGGAGTATCTGTTATGTGTAAAGATAAGCTGAGTATTGAATACTGAAGTCTAGTCAGGAATCCTGATCATGAGGTTTTGGGTCAGGAGAGAAATTCCTGAGGTGACATCCTGAGCCTGACAGAAACTGGTCCTGAGCCTGAGCGAAGGTTTCATCCTGAGTCTGAGTGTGCTGATCCTGACTCTCATCCTGAGTGTTCAGATCAGTGAATGCACTTGTACTGAAAACTCAGTAAACCTGAAGGCGCTATCCTGAGAGATCATCCTGAGCTGAAAATGACCAATTCCCTGAGTCACTCAAACTGAAGCTTATGAGTTGAGTGATAAAGTCGGTTATTTTGGACAGCTGGCGGAGCATTCCTATTGGACGCCGGAACATTTATTCTGGGCGGTTATAACCATACAATCTCGTTGATTGGTTAATAACTTAGAGGTGGTTAAAGGATAGATCTATAAATATGTATTCATTCCAGGAATTGAACACACTCAATACACTGAGAAATTAGAGTGAGAGAAAAGCTTTGTAATCTGTAAGCATTATTCTTCATATTAGTGAAAGTGAGCAACCTCATCTGTGGACGTACATCAATTTGATCGAACCATGTAAATCCTCTGTCTTTTGATTTCTATTTTATTTCTGTTGGGAATTCTAATTATTGAGATTGATGTGTTCCGGTCAAATTCACAACAATTGGCGCTGTCTGTGGGAAAGGAGGAAGAATCGACTGGGTTAATCATCAATCATGGCATCCACCAAGTTGGTTATTGAGAAATTCACTGGAGCAAACGACTTTAGTTTGTGGAAGATCAAGATGAAGGATCTCTTGACTCATCATGGACTGGCCAATGCTCTGAAACCTGAAGATCAATGGCCATCTACTTCGTCAGAAAATCCAGGCAAGAAACAAGAAATATTGGAAAAGGCACATAGCACAATCATCTTATGCTTGGGGGATAAACCTCTGAGGGAGGTGTGTAAGGAGAAGACAACCATTGGTGTTTGGAGTAAATTGGAGAAGGTGTATCAAACTAAGTCTGTCACCAACAAGTTGTTCATGAAGCAGAAACTAATTTCTTTCAGGATGAATGAAGAAAAGAAGTTGATTGAACAACTTGAGGAGTTTAACAAGGTTGATGATGATCTTGAGAACCTGTGAGTACAAATTGATGATGATGATAAGGCTTTGATGCTCCTGAATTCTTTGCCTAAATCCTTTGAGAATTTTAAGGATGCTTAATATTTGGGGGGCAGGAACAAAATCTCTTCAGCTACAAGATGATAAGAAAAATTCAGTTTAGGCTGAAGGCTTGAATGTCAGGTTCAAGTAGGGCAAGAAAGAGTTTCAGAACAAGAAGAAGAAGAACACAAAAGGGCCAAAATCTGGTGATTTTGTTGAGAGGAGGAAATGTTTTGCTTGTCACAAAACTGGTCATCTCAAGAAGAATTGCCCTGGCAGAAATAAGAATCAAGGAGAAAAACAAAAGACTGATATAACTGTTGCTGCTGAAGAAGGGTATGGTAGTGCTGAGGTATTGACGGTTACTCACCTGAAGCTGAATGATGAATGGCTACTAGATTCAGGATGTTCATTCCATATGTGCCCGAATGAATTATTGTTCAGGGAGTTAAGGAAGTTTGATGGAGGCTCAGTAGTTTTGGGCAATAATCAAACGTGTAAAGTGAAGGGGAGTGATTATGTCATGTTGAAGCTGCATGATGGAGTGGATCGAATACTCTCAAATGTAAGGCTGCTGCCAGAACTGAAGAGAAATCTGATCTCCCTGTGTTCACTTAATCAACTGGTTATGAGTTAAACACAAAGGATGGCTTCATCCTGATCACAAAAGGCAATAAGGTATACTTGAAAGACAAGAAAGTCAATGGTTTGTATATCTTGATTGGAAGCACTTTTTCTGGGTCCGCAAACAATGTTATGGACAGCACTGAGACTATGATATGACATAAAAGGTTGGCCCATATTGGAGAAAGGGGGCTCCAAGAACTTTCTAAGCAGAAGTCATTTGGAGATGGAAAGGTACTAAAGATGGATTTCTGTGATCATTGTGCCCTGGAAAAATCCAAGAAAATTCCATTTCCAAAGGGTAAGAAAACTACTGATGCACCTCTGGATTATGTTCACTCTGATATCTGGGGACCGGCTAAGGTGGAGACTCATGGAGGTGGAAGATACTTCATGACAGTCATTGATGACTTCAGCAGAAAAGTATGGGTGTTCATACTGAAGCAGAAGAGTGAGGTCTTAGAAAAGTTCAGAGATTGGGTCAGTGAACAAGAAAATAAAAGAGGAAGATCCATTAAACATCTCAGTACTGATAATTGATTGGAATATGTATCAGAGGAGTTCAACAATTTCTGCAAAGAAAGGGGGATCCCTAGATAGGACAGTTCCTACAAATTCTCAGCAGGTCCTTGCTCAGAGGATGAATAGGACTATCCTGGAAAAGGTCAGGAGTATGTTGCCAGATGCAAAGCTCCCCAAGGTGTTTTGGGGGGGAGGCAGTCAATATAGCTTGTTATCTCATTAACAAGTCACAATCCTCAGCTAGTGAGTTCAGGACACCTGATGAGGTGTGGTATGGAAGGATCTCGGATTACAACAACCTGAAAGTCTTTGGATGCTCAGCTTTTGCCCATATCAGGCAGGACAAGCTGAAACCTAGAGCACTGAGATGTATATTTATTGGTTATCTCAATGGAGTAAAAGGATACTGTTGATGTTGAAATAAATGTTATGCAATGTGTTGCCATCATTTTAGACAACATCAGAATTCGCCCTTTCTACTAACTTTCCTAATGATTTTTCCATGTTATATTATTTGTCTAGACATGGAAGTTGAAGACGTGAAGGTCCCAGAAGGTTCTAGAACGTCAGGCGGTTCCATTGCTTGAGTAGAGAGATATCCACTAACTTGGAAGTTATCATTATGGGCGGTTATTTTGAAACCCACTACTTGGCTTCATTATGGAGTGGAGAGCTCATTATCTACGTCTATAAACAGAGCACCACTTCATCATTTCAAAGTATGACCGAAAAGTATAATTCAGAGTTGAACGTATCATGTATCATTCACTAGATTCTAGGTTATACACGGTTCATCAGAATGTTGGGAACATTAGTCTCAGCATTGTTCACAACATTCATTGTTTGATCTAACAATCCGTTCGGCTGAACGTAGACGTGTTAGGTTTTGTTTAGGTCTATTCTTATAGGTCTTGTTTAGATCCTTGTGTGATCTTGTGTAGGTCTTGCGCGGCCTTGAATTTTGGTTTCTTGTGTAAACCTTGTATTTGTGTCACTACAAGTTATAGTGAAGTTTCTCTGCTAGTGAGGCAGCATAGTCTATACATTTTGCATAGCCTATGAAAATTTTGATTGTGCGTTTAAGTCTTTCGCTGTGTAGTGTTGTCATTTATGTTGTCGACATTTTTAACAACACTTCTCTAAAAAAAATTCAATCACACGTACCAACACTGTCAAGTGGCATCAGAGCCACAAACTAGACACATTTAGTTTAAGATCCTTTGTTTGTGTATTTTTGCAATGGAATATCCATTAACTCTCGCACTAAAACCTCCTATCTTAGATGGCTCCAATTATTCATATTGGAAACCAAAGATGAGGATGTATATCAAGTCTCTTGACGAAAGAGCATGGAGGAGTGTACTATATGGTTGGACTCAGCCTCTACTTCCAGCCGATGATGATAATGAAGCCCGTGTCAAACGAGAAATCGATTGGACAAATGATGAGGTAACGGTTGCTAACTACAATTCGAAAGCCCTTAATGCAATATTTACATCAACTGATGTATCTATGTTTAAGATCATTTCGAATTGTGTGTCAACAAAAGATGCTTGGGACTGTTTGCAAGAACATTGTGAAGGTTCTGAGAGTGTTCGTAGAACTAAGCTTAGAATGTTAAGTACAAAATTTGAAAATCTTAAAATGAAAGATGATGAGGATATATATTCGTATAGTGAAAGGATCACTGAGATTTCTAATGAATCACATTCATTGGGTGAACCTATCTCTAATACAAGATTAGTCCATAAGGTTTTAAGAACCGTACCAAAACATTTTGATGTAAAAATTTGTGCTATTGAAGAAGCCAAAAACACTGATCTTATAAGTCTTAATGAATTGATTAGTATTTTAAAAACTTATGAGATGAACTTTGAGCAAAGAGATGAAGTTAATTCTGATAAAATGGTTGTTGCTTTGATAAATGATGCTTCTAGTTCTAAAAACATTTCTTTTGTTATTGAAGTTGATTCGGATGATGAATGTTCTGAAATATGTTCCAACACTTCCGACAACATTTCCTTATTAACCAAGCAGTTCAATTCATTTTTGAAAAATAGAGCTAATAGGTTAAAAGCAAATGTTCATAATAGGAATCAAGGTACTTCTACTCCTAAAATGTTTGAAAAAAAGAAAGTTTTGATAGATCAAAACAGTTTAATAGGAGTAATAAACCTAAATTCGATCCAGAGTATAGAAAGAATGTTAGGTGTGATGCATGTACTGGATATGGTCATTATGCTAATGAATGTGCTAACACCTTTATTAGAAAGAAATTGAATTTTAATACTACCTTGAGTGATGATTTTGATAATGAACTTGACTTTGAGAAAAATGATGAATTTACTTTCTCTGCTAGAATTCTTTTTGATGATACAAATGATGATTTACTAGATGATTTTGAGTCTGATGTTAAAACAAATGTGCCAACATTTGTGACTACATCAAACAAAATCAGTCCAGATGAAAGTTGTCTAATGAGTTCTTTTTCAGAGATGAATATTTCAGATTAAGAACAGGTTGATATTCAACAAATCATCAAAGAGAATGATGACTTAAAGTATTCAGTAGCAAAATTAGAAGTATTACTTACTAAAAAAGATCTAGAAATATGCAACTTGAAAAAACAATTAGAAAACACAACCTTAAGCTTCAAAAAGTTTACCAAAGGTGCAGAAAAATTACAAGATGCATTGATAACTTCGAATGTAGGTAAAGAAGGTATTGGGTATGATTCTAACTCTACAAAAATCGTACAAAATGATATGCCCATAAAATTTGTTAAGGCAAGAGATAGTAAATCTGTTACTTCTCATTCTAGAGATTTTGTATGTCATTTTTGTCATGAGAAGGGTCATATTCGTCCTTACTATTTTAAATACAAGGAATCTAAAATGTCTTGTAATATGTTGCCTGGTAAAACACAACATATTCAACAACATGATCATGAAAATGTCAGTGAGTGATATGAAATGTAATGTTGTTTATACCTCCTTAAAAGCATGCATTCCTGGTCTATGGTATTTTGATAGTGGATGTTCTAGATATATGACTGGTAATATTAAATTTCTTACAAATTATAAAATGCATGATGGTGGAAATGTTACCTATGGAGGTGGTTCAAAAGGAAAAATAATTGGTAAAGGTACCTTGAATGTTCATGGTTTTCCAAAGTTAACCAATGTGTTGCATGTTGATGGTTTACGTGCTAATTTGATTAGTATAAGTCAATTATGTGATGATGATTTGAATGTTAAATTTGATAAAAATTCATGCTATGTGCTCAATAATGATGATGAGTGTCTTATGATTGGTAATAGGTCTGTAGACAATTGTTATTTGATTGAATCGAATGAAACGTGCAATAGTGTGAAATTAGATGAAAATACTCTTTGGCATAAAAAACTTGGTCATGCTAATTATAGATGCATTCATGATTTGATTAGACTTGATGCTGTTAAAGGTCTCCCTTCTTTAAAGTTAGACAAAACCAAGGTTTGTGATGCATGTCAAAAGGGTTAGCAAATCAAAGTGTCACATAAAATGTTGGCACACTGTTCGACAACACATAGTTTTGAACTTTTACATATGGACTTGCTGGGTCCTATGGAAACTGAGAGTATTTGTGGAAAAAAGTATTCTTTTGTTATTGTTGACGATTACTCTAGATACACTTGGGTAGAATTTTTAAAAGACAAATCAGAAACTTTTAATGCTTTTAAAATTCTTTATAAAAGGTTCAAGACTGTTTTCAATACTAAAGTAAAGAGAATTAGGTCTGATCATGGTAGGGAATTTCAAAATGTTTTGTTTACTGAATTTTGTGAAAATATGGGTATCATGCAAGAGTTTTCTTCACCAAAAACACCACAACAAAATAGAATTGCGGAAAAAGAGAATAGGACTTTGCAAGAAATGGCTAGGGTTTTGCTTTTATCAAAACATTTATCTAAAAGGTTTTGGGATGAAGCTTTAAATACTTCTTGTCATATTACTAATAGAGTCTATCTTAGAACTAATTCCAAAATAACCCCATATGAGATCCTTAACAATAAGAAACCAAATGTGAAGTATTTTCATGTTTTTGGTTGTGTTTGCTACATTTTGAATGATAGGGATCAATTGCATAAGTTTGATTCAAAAAGTGATAAAGGGTTATTCTTAGGCTATTCTAGAAATAGTAAAGCCTATAGAATCTACAATTTGAAAACTGACACTGTGCAAGAATCTGTTAATGTTGTGTTTGATGATGATTCTAGTCTTGCAGGAACAAATTTTGAAGAGGATATTACTGATTTGGTTGAAATTTCAAAACCTATAGATTCTGACCAAAATAGAAATGTTGCTCAAAATGTGCCAACATCTGAGACAACATCAACTAAAAAGTCAGAACCTATAGAGTATCCAAATATTTTTGATAAAACTTCGTCTTCACGCATACTGAAAAATCATCCATCAAATAAAATCATTGGAGAACAATACTCTGGAGTTCAAACAAGAGGGAAGATGGGCGTAAGTAATGTGGTAAGATCCATATGCATGTCTTCTAAATGCAATCTTGTGAACCATGAATGTTACCATTCTTTAGTTGAGCCTAAAAATGTTGATGAAGCATTAAAAGATGAGAATTTGATAAATGCCATGCATGAGTAATTAAATCAATTTGAGCGTAATGAAGTATGGACTTTAGTTCCTAGACCCGAAAATATTAATGTGATTGGAACTAAATGGATATACAAGAATAAAACTGATGAATCTGGCAATATTGTTAGGAATAAGGCTAGATTAGTTGCTAAAGGCTATACTCAAGTTGAGGGAATTGACTTTGATGAAACATTTGCACCTGTAGCTAGAATTGAGTCTATAAGACTATTACTTGCAATTGCATGTTTCATTAATATTAAATTGCATCAAATGGATGTTAAAGCTGCTTTCTTAAATGACATTTTAAATGAAGAAGCATATGTTGAGCAACCTAAAGGATTTGAAAATTCAGATTTTCCTAACCATGTTTTTAAATTGCAAAAGGCTTTATATGGTCTTAAACAAGCTCCTAGAGCTTGGTATGGTAGGTTAACTGATTTTCTTATTCAAATTGATTTTGTAAGAGGAGAAGCTGATAGAACTTTATTCATCAAGCATGTTAATTCTAAAATTTTGATTGCACAAATATATGTTGATGACATTGTTTTTGGTTCTACATGTGATTATATGTTGAAAGACTTTGTGAATGAAATGACATCAACATTTTAAATGTCCATGGTTGGTGATTTGAATTACTTTCTAGGTCTTCAAATCAAACAACTTAAAGATGGAATTTTCTTTTCACAAAGTAAATATGCAAAGAATTTGGTTAAAAGATTTGTTTTAGAAAGTGCTAAACACATGAAAACTCCTATTGGATCATCTAAAAAATTGTCTAAAGATAATGTTGGCAAAAATGTTGACCCAACATTATATAGATCGATGATAGGAAGTCTTTTATACCTAACTGCTAGTAAACCGGACATTATGTTTAGTGTATGTTTATGTGCAAGATACCAAGCTGATCCAAAAGAGTCACATTTAAATTCGTCAAAAGGATTATCAAATATGTTATCGGCACATGTGATCTTGGTATTTGGTATAGCAAAGATACTAACAATTCCTTGCTAGGTTATAGTGATGCTGATTGGGCAGGTGATAGTGATGATAGAAAGAGCACGAGTGGAGGTTGTTTCTTCATGGGAAACAACTTAATCTCTTGGCATAGCAAGAAGCAAAATTGTGTTTCTCTATCTACGGCCGAGTCAGAATATATTGCAACAGGGAGTTGTTGTACTCAATTACTTTGGTTAAGAAAAATGTTTGATGATTATGGTTTAAATTGTGAAATGCTCACTGTTATGTGTGATAACACTAGAGCAATTAATATCTCAAAAAATCTTGTTCAACATTCTTTAACTAAGCATATTAGTATAAGACATCATTTTATTCGTGATCTTGTAGAGAAAGAAATTGTGAAGTTAGAATATATTTCTACTGAAAAACAACTTGCGGACATTTTTACAAAAGCCCTTGATGACCAAAGATTTTCATCTCTTAAGAAAGCTCTTGGTCTATGCACTATTAATTAAATTCATGACGAGTATTGTAGCAAATGGTGACAGCATTTCTGACAATATTTTTTAGTTCTCATAATTTTGACTAAGTATTTTTATATTTCAGTTACTTTATAACTTGATTAGATGTGTTATTATTTTCGAGCATACATGTTGGAACATTTTGAAAGTCCTGGACACACATCTCTTAAATGCCTGTAAAAATATTCACTAAAAGATGCTTAATCATTGAGTAAATATGGGACACGGAGCTTGCGAATACGATGCTCTCTTTTAAAAGGTGATGAATATTGCATCAATTTGTTCATAATCCATTGAGTAACTATGGGACACGGAGTTGACTACTACGATGCTCTCTTTTGAAAAGATGGATCAATATGAACTAAAATAGTGTTTTGTAAAAAAATTGGGGCAACACTAATGAAGCAAATTCATGTAAAATCCGTGTTGAGATGTGTGTGTGCCGACATATTTGATAACATTTGTTAGGGCACGGAAATTTTGACTAAGTCTTTGATAATTATTTATTTTCTGAATTTTTAATTTTATTAAGTCTTAATTATGTGAATTAATTCTCTGAATTTATTTAATTAATTATGTGTAGTAATGGGTAGTTATTTATTTTTATTTCCTAAACTTCCCACTTCCTTATTTTCGAAATGATGGGTGGTGTTTTACACCACCACATCATAATTATGGGTAGTGCTCTTCAAGCTGATAAATTCAAAAATAACTTCCATTTCACATTTCTATAAATTAGATCTCATTTTGCATATCATTTGTGCCTTATATCAAATATTGTCTTAGTTAATCAAAGTGTTTGCATTATTTAAGAAAATGTATTATTTGTTCTCTTGTGTAGTATCACTTCTTCTTCCTCATTATATTTTAGTTTAAAATTTATTATATTTCAATTATTTTAATATTTTTTCCCTCTCTGAATTTGATTAGATGGATGCGAATGAAAGCTCTGCATCTTCACAATCATCACACTCGAAACCAACAATCCAAGAAAACCCTCTGCAAATCCTTGCTTCCATGGCTACCTCACCTAAAACCCAGAATACGGCCGAAAATGCTCAGGCATCGACACCAACATCTCCATCGATTACCATTGGCTCGATGGAGGTTCCCATACCTACTGCTCCTCAACCACTTACCTTCAAAAATCCACTCTCAATCCAAGCCGAAATAGCTCCTTCATCTTCCATTACACCTATTATTGCTGAATATTCCAAACCCACACCAAAAGAGCTTGAAACTTGTCCTATTGAAATCAAACTTCCAGCGGACGCGATAATGGACGAGATGGTTGCTGCTTACAATCAGCTCTGCCTTCAAACGACTACCCCTGTAATCGTTGTGGGGGAGAGTGTGATTGACTTAGACCCGGTGAAAAGAATGGCGCACCCTGAAGATTATGTCGATGAAAGAGCTACATAGGAAGAAACTGACTCAGACATTGGGTCCGACGACTCTAAAGGCTCCAGCGAATCTTTGCAACTGGGAGAACTGCTCCAAAACATTCGCAATCATGGGCGTGGGAACAATACCTATCGTGGTGGTAAACGTAGGGTTTCCTACAGAACAATGGGGAAAAGAGTGAACTATTCTGAGAAGAGGAGAAAGGTACTTGAAGATGGGATTGCTTCTAACCCCATCAAGGTCTTTGGCTAGAATGAAGAAAAAGTAGCCTCCCCTGCTCCAACTGGAAACAAAGAAAGCTCAGAGGAGACTGATTCAAGTATGAACATTCCTTTGAATCAGTACATAGCAATGAAAAGATCATCAAGAAAGGAGACAGAGAAAGAAAAGGCTGCTCTGCACGATGTTCCCGTAAATGTTGCTGAAGATGTTGCCTCTCCGATGGCAACATCAAGGTCTGAAAGCTCAGAAGATGATGAGCAACATACTGAACAACACTCAGATTCATCTTATCAAGATGAGGAGATTCAGGTACATTCTAACTCTGGTAATGATGATGATGATGCTAATTCTGATAAGGATGATGATTACTATAATGTTGATAGCAAGAGATTTAAAGAGATTAGATCTAGGCTGTTAATTACTGAGAAGTTGATCAAAGTTTCTGATTTTGAAAAACTTGGGATGGTCAGATACATGGAGGATAGGATGCTGTTATACTCTGTGATATTTGCTAAACCATATTTTGTTGAGTGGATTTATGAGTTTTATGCTAACTTGCATGCACATACTGGAAGGGAAAACTCTAAGTTCTATGGCAACACTTGGTTTAGGAATATAAGAATAATGTTGAATCCTAGGGTGATTAATGGTGCTCTGAAATCTGGTAATTGTGTTGAACCTGTAATTGAAGATATGAATGCTGTGATTTCTGTGCTGACTGGTGGTTTAGTATCCACTTGGGTGAATAGGATTAGTGCTTCCAAGCTAACAAGTTTGTTCTCTATCCTGCATAAGTTGGTTGTATATAATTGGTTACCTTCAACTAATACTACAATTTTGACAAAGGAGCAAACTGTCCTTTTGTACAAAATTCATATTAAACAGTTCGATTTGGGGCAAACAATATTCAGAAATATGATGAGCTATACTGGTACTATCTCTGGGAAAGGGTTGCTACCCTACCCATGTTTGATCTCATTGTTGTTAGAAGATAAATAATTTGATAGGCCAGAGACTGAAACAATCAGCAGTTTCCAAGCAAGCTTCAGAATCTCTCACACCTTGCTCAGTGGACCATGGGTGATTGATGTTCCTTTACCCGGTGAAAATCCAGCCAACTCAGCTCAAAATCGACCTTCTACCTCAAATGCTGCTGAACATGTTGGCAACATTAATGACAACATGTCACCTGGAGGATCCATTCTTTCTGTCCAACTAACTCCCTCTTATATTCTTGATCAAATTTCCTCTTTGCAGACCACAATTGATAATTTTCTGGAAAATGTGGAGGATTTGAAAATTAGAAAAGCATTTTGGGAGAATCTCCTTTCCACTCCAACAGGGGGAGTAGCTCCTGATGTTGATGCACACACAAATTCTGGGGGAGTGCAGTTACAGGACATAGAGGTTGATGTAGATCCAGAAGAACCAGGAAATGAAGTTGTTGCTGACAGTGTTGTTCAAGATGATGCCAACATATTAAGGCAGACTGTTGCAGACACTATTGCTGAGGTGGTTGCTGATGAGATTGTGGTTACACAACCTATTCCTGATGATATCCTGAGTCCAGTCAATGAAAGATTTCAGGATGCAGTTGAACATCAAGATGATGTTCAGAGTTGAGCTTGTGTGATGATGAAGTTCGAAGTATGGGGGAGTTTGTGCCGGTCCTTGTGGATGCAGCTGTTGATCTCTATCTTCAGTCATTCTCCTCTCCTTTACTTCATTTGAATTTTCATTATTATGCTTAGACTCTGTTTTTATTTTAAAGTTGTAATAGTTGATAACCTAAAAAACAGTTCTTAGATTAGACTATTCTATTTCATTTTTTGCTAGGTCTAAAGCATTGTTTGTATGCTTTATGAACCTTCTCATATAGTTTTTTAATATGCTTATAATTGTGTTTTGGTTTATGGTTATCCTTTTGGTCTATGAGCACCTTATGTTGTGCTTTATGTCCGTAAAACTTGTTTTGGTTGATAGTTAACCTTTTGGTCCATAAGCACCTTATGTTGTGCTTTATGTCCACAAAACTATCTTTTTACTTGCTTTATTTTATTTGGTTCGAATAAAAATTTTCATCACTTCGTTTGATGAAAATTTTATCATTTCGTCTACATAACTCTTATCAACTCTAATCAAATTTATTTGATTATGATAAACATCAGTGTGTTGTAGTAGAAAGGCCAAATTGGGGGAGATTGTTGATGTTGAAAGAAATGTTATGCAATGTGTTGCCATCATTTTAGACAACATCAGAATTCGCCCTTTCTACTAACTTTCCTAATGATTTTTCCATGTTATATTATTTGTCTAGGCATGGAAGTTGAAGACGTGAAGGTCCCAGAAGGTTCTAGAATGTCAGGCGGTTCCATTGCTTGAGTAGAGAGATATCCACTAACTTGGAAGTTATCATTATGGGCGGGTATTTTGAAGCCCACTACTTGGCTTCATTATGGAGTGGAGAGCTCATTATCTACGTCTATAAATAGAGCACCACTTCATCATTTCAAAGTATGACCGAAAAGTATAATTCAGAGTTGAACGTATCATGTGTCATTCACTAGATTCTAGATTATACACGGTTCATCAGAATCTTGGGAACATTAGTCTCGGCATTGTTCACAACATTCATTGTTTGATCTAACAATCCATTCGGCTGAACGTAGACGTGTTAGGTTTTGTTTAGGTCTATTCTTATAGGTCTTGTTTAGATCATTGTGTGATCTTGTGTAGGTCTTGCGCGGCCTTGAATTTTGGTTTCTTGTGTAAACCTTGTATTTGTGTCACTACAAGTTATAGTGAAGTTTCTCTGCTAGTGAGGCAGCATAGTCTTTACATTTTGTATAGCCTATGAAAATTTTGACATCCCTTTGCAAAAGTGTGCGTTTAAGTCTTCCGCTGTGTAGTGTTGTCATTTATGTTGTCGACATTTTTAACAACACTTCTTTAAAACATTTTCAATCACACGCACCAACAGTGTCAGATACAAGTTATGGTGTCTAGAACCTGGTCACAAAAGGTGTATTGTCAGTAGAGATGTGACTTTCAATGAGAAAGTCATGGGATACAATCAGGCCATAAGCACTCAGGACTCGGATGGTATTCTTTCAGAAGATGGACTTCAGGTTGAGGTAGAGAATCTTGACAAGAACTCAGGACAAGCAGGCACTGAGTTAGGTGAAAACTCAGGAAGGACTCAGGAGGAGTCTGAGGAAAGTGATACTGATGAACATTCTGACCATTCAATTTCAGATACTAAAGGCCATGATCTCAGGAATTATAGTCTAGCAAGAGACAGACACAGGAGAAACATACATCCTCCTACTAGATTCGGTCAGGCAGACATGGTGTCCTATGCCATGATAACTGCTGAAGAGGTGGAGCATTAGAAGCCACAAAGCTATGCTGAAGCTGTGTCAGGCAAAGATAAAGAGAGATGGATATTGGGAATGACTGAGGAACTTCAGTCATTAGAGAAGAACAACACTTGGACACTAGTGAACAAGGTTCAGGGATAGAAGGTAGTCAGTTCCAAGTGGATCTTCAAGAAGAAATCTGAAGTGGGGTCAGGAGTAGGGATGTAAATGAGCCGAGCCGAATACTGTCAAGCTCTAGCTCGGCTCATTTGGTCGATTATAGGCTCGAGCTCGGCTCGAGCTCGGTTCGAACTCTAATAATTGAACTCGAGCTCAGCTCATGTGTAAAATTTTATGCTCGCGAATAGCTTGAGCTCGGCTCTTGAAATATTCGTTAACTAAATAAATGAATTAGCTTAAGCTCGGCTCGAAAAAAAGCTCATTTGCTTAGTTCGAGCTCGGTTAAAAAAAATTCGTTTGCTTATTTTGAGATCGGCTCGAAAATAGCTCATTTTTATAGTTTGAGTTTGGTTCGAAAAAAGCTCGTTTATATAGTTTGAGCTCGGCTAAAAAAAAACTCGTTTGCATAGTTCGAGCTCGGCTCGAAAAAAGCTCATTTGCATAGTTCGAGCCTATTCGTGAGCTTTCGAGCCAAATACCATAAAGCTCGAGCTCGGCTCGATAAAATAATCGAGCTCAAATTTGGGCTCGAGCTCGGCTCGTGAAATTTAACAAACAAACTCGAACAAATATTTTTTGAGCCGAGACTCGAATAGTTTGTGAACGGCTTGACCCATTTACATCCCTAGTCAGGAGGAAAATAGAAACTGAGATACAAGTCTAGACTTTTAGCTAGAGGTTTCACTCAGAGAGAGGGGATAGATTTCAATGAAGTATTCTCTCCAGTTGTTAAACACTGTTCAATCAGAATTCTATTGTCAAAGGTAGCTCAGGAGGACCTAGAGCTTCAACAACTAGATGTCAAGATAGCCTTTATACATGGAGATCTAGAAGAAATGATACACGTACAACAACCTGAAGGTTTTATTCTACCAGGAAATCAAGAGAAGGTGTGTCTATTGAAAAAGTCATTGTATGGGCTAAAGCAAAGTTCTAGACAGTGTTATAAGAAGTTTGATAATTTCATGATCTCTATAGGCTTTACAAGATGCAGGTATGATAGTTGTGTCTATCTTGAAAAACAAGAAAAGAAGTACTCACATATCTGCTACTCTATGTGGATGACATGTTGGTTGCAAGCAAGAGTTCTGAAAGCATTCAGAAGTTAAAAATAAAACCCAGTAGCACATTTGACATGAAGGATCTGGGAAATGCGAAGAGGATACTGGGCATGGAAATTATCAGAGATAAGGACAATGGAAGACTGTTCTTAACTCAGAAGGATTACATCCTGAAGATACTCAAGAGGTTCAACATGCATGAATCTAGGATTGTATCTACTACCCTTGGTCAGCAATTCAAACTGACATCAGATCAGTGTCCGAAATCAGAAGAAGAGAAGGCACAAAGGAGTAAAATTCCTTACTCAAATGGAATTGGTAGCATAATGTATGCTATGGTGTGCAGCAGACCAGATTTAGCATATTCAGTCAGTGTGGTCAGTAGGTTTATGGCAAATCCGGGAAAGACACACTGAGAGTTTTTAAGTGGATCATGAGATACTTAAAAGGAACTGAAAATCTGGGGTTACTCTTTGAAAAGACTAAGAACATCACACAACCTCTACAAGGATATGTGGACTCAGATTATGCTGGAAGCATTGACACGAGAAATTTCTTAACAGGATATGTGTTCACATTATATGATACAACAATCAGCTGGAGAGCAATACTCCAGTCAGTAGTGGCACTCTCAACTACTGAGGTTGAATACATTGCGATGACTGAGGCAGTAAAGGAAGCGATGTGGCTCAAGGGTATGATTAAAGAATTTGGAATCAGGCAGAAGGAAGTTGCAGTTCAGTGTGATAACCAGAGCACAATTCATCTGGTCAAGCATCATGTATTTCATTAAAGATCCAAGCATATTGATGTGAGGCTTCATTTTGTGAGAGATATGGTGGAAAAGAAAGTAATATCAGTGCAGAAGGTTTCTACTGAGGACAATGCAGATATGTTGACTAAGGTCTAACCTATTTCCAAGTTCAGATACTGTTTGAAGCTGATCAAGTTACAGTCATGGAATGTGCCATGACTTGGTCCTGAGGTGGAGTGTGAAATGAGGGAAACTCACTTAATTTAAGGTGGAGAATTGTTATGTGTAAAGATAAGTTGATTATTGAATACTGAAGTCTAGTCAAGAATCCTGATCCTGAGGTTTTGGGTTATGAGGGAAATTCCTGAGATGACATCCTGAGCCTGACAGAAACTGGTCCTGAGCCTGAGCGAAGGTTTCATCCTGAGTCTGAGTGTGCTGATCCTGACTCTCATCCTGAGTGTTCAGATCAGTGAATGCACTTGTACTGAAAACTCAGTAAACCTGAAGGCGCTATCCGGAGAGGTCATTGTAGCAACCCGTCCCGTTTAATATATATTTTATCCTTCCTAAGTATTTTATTTATATATTTTATTTTATTTTGTTTCTATTTCCTTAAATTTTATTATTGCCTTTTATGTGTTACTATGTGATTTAAATTAATACCATGTTGTAAATAATTATGTGGAAAAAATATATATTTATATAGATAATTTATTGTTTAAAGATTATTAATAAAATAGGAAATATGACTAGACGAGTATACTATTATCACGCGAAGGACAAGGGAGTGAGTCGGCCGGGAATAATACTAGCACAGTCCAAAAAAAATAGTAATAACAATATTTATATATTAAAAGAATAGTATTAGTAAAAAAAAATTAGCAAGTGGAGATATTAAATCAACGCCTGAACCCTGACCACAAAAATTCTCAATTACCTTTTTAAATTAATAATAACTTCTCCTATAAAGCTAAGGAACTTTATTCCTTATCTCAGACTATTTTCCTTTCACACGTCTTTTTTCCCTAATCAGTTTCTCTCTCTCTCTCTC
>JAPKLY010000125.1:687528-727344 GCA_026898435.1 Prunella vulgaris
TCATGTATTGTTATGAAAATTTAACCCTAGATATATCTGTCAGACAGTTTTAATAAAATTACAACATCTACTTATTCCGCTGCATAAAATTCTTTTTATACACGTGTTTTCACATATATATGTGTGTGTGTGTGTAGTTTTTTTTTTTTTTTAAAGTTCAATTTCTGTAACAACAGTAGCACCTCGAATTCTTGTTATTTATTTATATGTAGATTTGGGGCGCTACAGTCATCCTGAGCTGAAAATAACCAATTCCCTGAGTCACTCAAACTGAAGCTTATGAGCTGAGTGATAAAGTCGGTTATTTTGGACAGCTGGTGGAGCATTCCTATTGGACGTCGGAACAATTATTCTGGGCGGTTATAACCATACAATCTCGTTGATTGTTTAATAGCTTAGAGGCGGTTAAAGGATAGATCTATAAATACGTTTTCATTCCAGGAATTGAACACACTCAATACACTGAGAAATTAGAGTGAGAGAAAAGCTTTGTAATTTGTAAGCATTATTCTTCATATTAGTGAAAGTGAGCAAGTCCATCTGTGGACGTAGATCAATTTGATCGAACCACGTAAATTCTCTGTCTTTTGATTTCTATTTTATTTATGTTGAGTGTGTTCTTGGGAATTCTTCACAATTGTTCTGATTATTTGAAGTCTTATTGAGATCGATTGGTTCCGGTCAAATTCACAACAACATAAAAAATTGGAATCAATAAAATCTATAATAGTTATTTATGGTATTATTGATCTAATTTTTTTTATATTTTTAATAAAATATTTAAAATTGATTCATGATAAATTTATCATAAATATTTTTCACACAAAACGGTCAATATATATATATATACCCCTTGTTTTTAATCGATTATAATACCCTTTAAGGGGTTGAAAGAATATAAGAAAAATGATTACAAATTATGAATATTGATAATAATCACATGTTACAGGCAATAATGATCATGATGTTTTATTTTGTCTTGAAATTGTATTATGACATGACTTGACGATTTTGTAGATAACGTTTCATCATATTACTAGGTTGTATAATATGATACAGTAGAAAAAAGCTTATATGATGCAATCCTATATACATACACAATAGTCATGCCAAAAATAACAGTCAATTTTCAATTTATTTTTCTCGCCAATTTTTTTTATCAGTAAAATAAATTTATTCACGAAAGAGTATAAAATATACCCAAATAATTATAACATTAATTATCCTATTACAACTCAAAAATATAATTTAGTTTTATAATACCATTTTTTGCAAAATATTAAAAAAAATACCTTTTAATTATCCATATAAACTTTAATTTAAATTATAGCATGTTCACACACAACACTAAAGCGACTGGCATCTGGTAAATCAAAGAGTCAGGGGTGTTTGGTTGGAGACTTTTGGAGGTGAGTAATGACAATCAAAGTCATAGTGTCTATTTGGAATAACTCTATTATGACTTTGATTCCCCAAAATTAAGTAATCAACCATAGTTCAGCTATATGAAAACTATGACTTTCATTTCATACCATTTTCATTCCTTACTATTATACCAAACGACCCCGTAATTTTTTATGCATTAAATGCATCGTGCAATTTAAATGCATTTTAATTTTTTTTACATAAAATACTATTGAAAAGTCACACATATTATTATGAAAAAGTATATTTTTTAACAATTCATTTTTCAATAATAATACTTGCAATTTTTTAATAATAAATTATATAATTTTTAAAAAATATATTTAAGTTGCACGTGTACATGATGCATATAAGACTAAGGATAAATCAAATTATTTTACCCATCACAAAAGAAAGTGATTTGATTTACGTAACTTCAAATTTTCACTATTTTTTATTTACTATTTATTTTAATACACTACATATCAAATTAATTTTTTTAAAATATTTTAATTTGACATACTTTTTTTACTTATAAAATATAAAATTCAATTATAAACATTTTTATGTTTTATAAAATATATAGATTTGTTGAATATTAATATTCCATATTTTTTTAATATACGGTGGTGAACTCATATATTTAAAACATTAAATTAATTAAATAATTGTGATACACTCATACATAAATTAATCTTTACATATTAGTGAAAAAATGATAAGAATTCATAATCTAAATATCTATATATGAATTTGATATTCAAAAATTATAATATTCAATTCTTGCATGCATCTCACCGAAGAATTATTAATTTATATAAATTAATTACCAATACCTTTCAATAAAAAGTACCAGTAATATTGAGTTATTTAACTATTATTTTAAGCTTATACAAATAAATAATTATTTTAAAATCTTACAAATTGCTATAATTTTTTTTTTTACCAACTATTTTCTTGAGAATTTATAAACACAAGACTGCTCTACCCTGTCCCTCACCCTCCAAATAAGTTAAGGTGATCAGACGACAATCATTTAATGATGGTGATCTAGATTCATCAACATTAAAAATAAAAAATGCTTATTTATATTTTTATTAATCATATATTTTAACAAATTACCAGCTTTTTTTTATAATTTACGCTTTATAAGCTTTTTAAATAATTTATAAAAGAATTGACCACTATATTTACAAATTGGTTTAAAATATTTGCACATAAGCATTTTTTTTTTACACAGAACCAATTTGTAATTAATGTCAATTTTGTGAACCATTTTGTAATTTTTCCCTATAAAAAATTAAAAAATAATATATACTTTAGTTAATACTATCAAACTAATATATTTTAATAAAATAAATTATTGTATTAAATATGCATATAAAATATAAACCAATTGATTTAAATAATTTACTTTATAACTTCGCCATTATAAAATATTGGAGAGTGTATGAAATTCAAAATAATTTAACTGAAAATTGACTAAAGCAGCCTCTCAGCTGGTTAGTTGGTCTACCAATACTTTCTAATTAATAAAAATGAAATGAATATTCCACTGGAAATACAATAATGTGGAAAAGGGTAAAAATACCCATTTTTATAAGAAAAAAAGTTTTTTACCCATCACCAAAAAATAAAATGTTTTATACCCATTTACCTCCTCTTCCCAATCCCACCCCACCCCCCTCCAACCCAACCCAACTCAATACATAAATTAAATATTCCCTACTCAAATTAATTTATATTTCTTATATTAGTTCTAATTATTTACTATTCTTTAATTAATGAGAAATTTTATAAATATTTAGCACAATTTATAATAATTGATTTAAAAGTGTGGTACTTTATTAATATAATTTTTTTTATTAATTTATGATTGGATAAAATAATTATTAATTTTTGACTAATTTATTAATTTATGATTGAAAAAAAATTAAGGAGGCGCTTGTTTCAAATTCCTCAATGATAATGAGAATAAAATTTTATTTTTCTTCTTTACTCTTACATAACTTCAATAAAAGTTTATGTGCATGGTGGTTACATCATTAATGTTGTGCTCCAATTTTGGAATAAGTATACAAAAAAAAAAGTTGTTGATTGTTGTAGGAGGATTGATTGAGGAGGATGATTATAGGATGAGATGAGGGTAATCAAATGGTGGTAATGATTACCTTATTTAGGAAAAAAATTAATATTTTGGTCTCATTACCTACTATAATTACTATATATATATCTCCACTCCCATTACCATTGAGGAGTTTTTTACCAAGCTCCTCCTAAAAGAGTGAAGTAGGAATAGAGGAATGTCAATGAGGCAAGAGGCAAGATAGTGGGTCATGTGGGTAGAAAATTTTTTTTTTAAAGGAGTGGGTAAAAAATTTCTTTTTTAAAAGGAATAGGTAAAAAATTTTTATTTTTATAAAAATGGGTAGTTTTTTTTTTGCCCCTACAATAATTATAGGGGTATAAAAAAAAATTGGGGGGGAGGGGAGGGGAGGGGAGGGGGTGAGGGAGGGGGGACAATGGGAATTGATGTGTTTCAACTTTTGGCAGTAAAATGAATTGCTGGAAAGGGGATTTGGGAGAGTAAGTTTATGGCCTAATAAAAAGTGAAGATTGGTGGATGATGGGCATGCCAACATAACAGCATTTACTTCCAATACAAATTATTTTGTTTGCCATATAAATGGTCTTCATTCTCCCTATTCTTCTTTTCTATAATTATACAAATATAGACTCACAATCATAATCTTCTTTATTCATCCGTACTTTGGAACTAAAATTTACTCAGTCCGTCTCGTATAAATTTACATATTTATTTTATTTGTACGTTTTAATATATAAAAAAAACTCTATTATACAAATTAATATATTTTAAAGCATTATTTTTAAATTGGTATAACATAAAAAAAAACTATACTTATTTAACTCTCATTTACTCTATTACACAAAGATTTTGTACCAATTAAAAACATGCTTTAAAAATATACTAATTCAAAGTTATTCCATTTATAAATTATCATTAAATGAAATATTAATTTGTATATATACTTATACTTATATGTTATTACTTTACTTAAAAGTTACACATTTCTTAATAAATGTGCATCTTATACGGGATTGAGAGAGAATATTATTTAAAAAACTAAGTAATGTATTTAGATAATTATTCTGCCAACGCCACATTAAGTAAAACTGATGAAATTATTTTCTATCAACATTTTCATACTTGTCACTTAGACTATGCTTGTTTTGGGATTTAAATCTATAGAAAATTTATGATTTTAAAATCACTGAATATTAAATTTCTTATAAATAATAAAAATATATATATTTTTATTTTAAAATTTTAGTAGAATGACTTTTGTTTTATGTTAAATCAATATTTAATAGTAATTTCATATTATTTTATTGTATTTATTGTAGAAGAATATTATAAAATAGTTCAAAATAGTAACACTACTTATAAATTGGTTTTGGAGAAAAAATATATTTCTGTTAAAAAAATCATGCATTTGTGTAAATATTTTGAATAAATTTATAAATATCAACACTTTTGTATACCTATATGTAAACTTCGCTATATTTATATAAGAGATAAATGAAAAAAATGAATGTGTAAGTGAAAGAAAAGTGGTGATATACATTAGTTAAGACAAGTAATAATTAGAGAATGAGATTTGAGAACTACTCCCTCCGTTTCTTGAACACTCTTCACACTGTATTTTATACACTTTCTAATAAAAGTGTGTAAAAAAAAGTTTAACATTGAGTGTGATGTGTAAGTTATATTACTAAAGTAATGAAATTTATTGGATTGCGTGTAAAAGTAATATTCCCTTCGTCCCAAAAGACATGGCATACTTTTTATTTTAGTCTGACCCATAAAAAAATTGAATGCCTAAAAGTGAAAATCATTTATTAAACTCTACTCTAACCATACACATATAATATTCATAAAAATGTACTTATTATATCTTTTTATTAAACCGCGTGCCCAAAAGACACCGCAATATCTTCTGGGACAGAGGGAGTAACATTTTGTGTAAATGTGTGAATATTATAAGAATAAAGTTAAAGTAATTATTTCTATTTATAGAGTGTGCAAGTTGTTGTGGAACGTACCGAAAATGAAAGTTTGCAAAATGTTTAGGGACAGAGTGTGGGTATATGTGTGTAATACACACAGAAATATGATCCGTGTGTAACAATTTGACCCAACTCAACTTGTCGATAAATAGATAGCATGGATTGAATCATAATTCGAGTTAAATCAAAATTGATACAAATGAATTCTTATTTTCGTGTATTACATATATAATATTTTGCCAAATATTTAAATCTTTAATATAAATGAGACATAAACTGAGAAATTCTAATCATTCGGTAAATATAGCCTTATAATTTGTTTTTCCTTTTTCTTTTTTATCAGGGCCATCGTCATCAACTTTCTTAGATGAAATTTGTACTCCCTCTGTCCCGCATGAATTTGCACACTTTTCTTATTTGGTCGTCCCACACAAATTTGCACACTACTAAAAAAGGAAGCATTGATTTACGTGCACACTCACAAACCTTTACACATATTTACCCATATACCACTACTTTATATATAAAACTATTTTTTCTTAAAAAATATGCCGTCCCGTAGGGTGCAAATTCCTACGGGACGGAGGGAGTATTCGAATATGTCACGCGCAGCGCGCCCATTTGATATTAACATCAGCTTATCAAAGTAGTTCATCGTAAATTTATCATAAAATTATTTTTAAGTATCAGATATTTTGGTCAAATGTATTAAAATATTTATCAGGTGTATTAAAAATTGAGGTCAATAAAATTTATAACAATTATAATATAATATCATTGACCTCAATTTTTTATATATCTGATAAGATTTTTGATATTCTTGATTAAATATTTGATACTTTAAAATTAATTCAAAATAAATTTATCATGAACCATTTTCATACAAAATTTTACCATACTTACATATGTATATGCCTCCAACAGTATGACCATACTTGTGGAAGAGTTCTTTCATCCCTCTTTTACTCCATCAAACAAAAAGAAGAATTTTTATAGTGAACTTTTCATAATATAAAATTTATATCATTATATGTATTTATTGATATCATACTCTCTTCAATCATTAAATTTATGCACTATTTTCTTTTTCATTCATCCACAAAAAATATACTTTCTTTTTATGGAAACCATTACTTTTATTATTACTCTAACAACCAATTTTTTTATTAATAAGTGGATCCTACAATACATTCATAATATTTTACTCTATCTACTGCTTCTTAAAATTCGTTTAAAAATAATACTCCCACCATTCCATTATAAGTTTCTCACTTTCATTTTCTGGATGTCCCACAATAAATTTCTCATTCCCTAAAAAAACAAAAACACTGCTTCATATATTAATAAACAAATACCCATTTCACAACTACCCATTATTTTTTTTATAACTTTCCATTATTTTATACAAAAGTCAACACGTGACCCACCATATAATAATAAATAAATACATTTTCTTAAACAAAACAACAACAAAAAATAGAAAACTTAAAGAGGGACAGAGGGAGTAGTATATAATTTTAAAGGTTAGAGGGAGTATTATTTTATTCGGTATAATTATAATTTATTTATCTAATAATATAATTCAATATATATAATAATATTAATGAGTATTACAAAATTTTTTTGTGGGAGATTTTGTGGAAAAAAAAAAGGGGAAAGAAAGAGTAGGGGGTATAAAGGACATTTGCAAGTATGCGGCGCAAGGGCAAAGAGGGAATGTCGTGTCACCGGGGGCCCGCCAGCCCGTAGATTTGAAGGCGACACTAATCAAAGTGCACATTCCGCAAAAGGCTCAACTCTTTTTTCTCTCTGTATAAAAACTAAAAGGCAAGCTTTTTGAGTTCCTTAAAAATGGAGAAAAAACCAACCACTTCAATCCAAATCTTCCTTTTCTGAGCCTCTTTCGTACAATACGCTGCCGTTTCGAATGCTGTTGGGATTTTGTTTCACCGCAAATGGCAGTAAACACCGGAGTTCCTTTTCTGAGCGGCGAAGGTACTCTTCTGAAGCAGTTTACTGCTAAACAACCCTGAATAGTTTGTTCTTCCGTTCTTTTGCTTTTTTGTCAATAGAAAATTTTGAATACTACTTCAGTGAAAGTGGAACAGCAAATGGAGTGCTCATTAACGTTTGATGTACGATAAGAGAGGCTTTATCGCCTAGGTTTAGTCAATGTTGTCGTATTGAAATTAGTTTTTTGTGCCTTGAATTGTTTGAGCTACAAGTCTTCGATCTTAAGGATTTTGTCAGATTTATTTATAGTTGAAGTTGAAGGTATGATGAATATGAAGATGGGGGATTATTTGAAGTGTAGTTTGGCAGTTCCTGTTGCAGTTTTGTGAGTTAATCAGAGGGAGTTTATAGCTTGATTGGCGAGTTGGGGTAATTTTAGAGCGTGGAAGTGGGAGAGAAGATGTGGAAAGATGATAGTTTGTTACTTCCAACGGTGGGGCCTCCTATAAAGAGACGGTTGAGAAGGAAACAAGCTGGAAGAGGATCTTACAGAGGGAGTTAGGATTTGGAATTGCACGCCAAGAAGGGGGTATTATAGGGATTTTGTTGGGTTTCTTTTGTAATTAGGTTCGGGTGGTTTTGGGTAGGAAACATGGGAAGCCAGTTGCAGCAAGCATTGAGGAGCCTCTGCTTCAACACTGGCTGGAAATATGCAGTTTTTTGGAAGCTCAAGCAAAGAGTGAGGATGTGAGTTCCTCATTTTCCTCTCTTATATGATAATATGAATCAATATACTTCTACTGTATAAATCATGCTGAACATTTTTTTTTTTTTATAATTGATTTTGCTATCTAATTCTCTTGCTGTTTGGTGTATGAAATCAGTAGCAGTAAACTTTGCGTTATAAAAATGATGAACTTAAGAGATCTGTATGCCTGGATATGGCTGTGTTGCATTAGTTGCGCCCCAAACTTCTTCAAATTGTGTTTATATTAATATGTTTTCCAATTCCACAATGTTCACAATAGCCACATGTCATCTGTTTTTGAATTGTTTAGACTAGCATAATGGCTCTCACAATAGCCACAGTTTTATTTTATTTTTTGATAATAACTATTGTGTAACCTGAGTCTCCGTATAAGGTAAACAATTCAATTCAACTTCTTTTGGTTAATTCAAAATTTAGTAAGTATATGCGCAGGCATGTAATTTTTTGAGTTAGTGATGCAAAATATAGTATATTTGTATGATTTTATAAATAAAAATGGTCGAGACCGACGAAGATTCATTTGAATGGACATAGTAGGCTGCTACGTGCTTTCGGAGGTACAAGTAGCAAAGGCATTGGTTTAAAGTACATAAGGAAGAATTCCGAGAAAACTGTGAACCTTGTTCCTCCCTGGGGCCTGCGCATCCCTGATGAAGCTTACAAATGAAAAGTTGTTAAAGAAAAAAATATATTGTTTTCAAAGTGCTTTTGAGAAAAGATGTTGGACTTGTCAGTAACTAATTTAAGCTAGAAAGAATAATTGCCCGGGATAGTTAGTTAGAGATACTGGAAATGATGATGACCGTTATTCAAAAACTTCTGGGAATGTTAAAATTGGAAGCTTAAAAATAGACTTCGGAAGAACAACATTTAATTGCTCCCTACGTCGAGAATTGCATGAAGAATGTGTTCTTATTGAGTTATTCGGTTTTCAGTGAAATTCTTTAATCACTAATAATTTGCCTCAATTGCTACCACATTTTTTTGGCAATTGCTACAACTTGGGCACTTATAATTTGGTTAACAAGATAAATACATCAATATTGAGTATATCTAAATTCTTTTTTTGGCAAAGAAACTCCTGCAAAGGACTTCTCAATTTGTTTTACTGTTTTCTTGGGTACCAAAACGGTGCAGGATGCTTACTTGGGAGGACGCCTATTACGATGACAACCAATACCTAGACAACAAATCATCCAATGCAATAACATGCAGCTCGATTGAAGGTCCTTATTCACATGATCCTTTGGGATTAGCTGTGACAAAGATGTCATGTCAAGTGTACTCTCTAGGGGAAGGGTATGGCACTTATCTTTTATTGCTTCTGATCTATTTTTTGCCTGATTAAGTTAATTTATCTATACTAATTTTATGATTATGTGCATATTAATACTTGAGCGTGGAACTATTATATTTTTTATGCTTTATAAGTAAATGCCGTAGAAAGTTAAGGTTTCTTCTACTTACTCTCTTGTAAATATTTGTCTGCGCGCTTAGGTCTCTAATTTTACTTTTTGTCTTTTGGCCTGCAGGGTTGTTGGACAGATGGCAGTTTCTGGGAAGCATTTATGGATATTATCTGATCAGTATTATGCTGATTCATCCACATCATCTGAGGTAGATTAGTGCAATATTTCTGTCTTATGGAATTGAAGGATGATTATTTTTAATAAATATTAATATTACTTTTTTATTGTATTCCGTCCATCCCTAGTTAAGTTTCCTCTTTGCTTTTTGCACAAAGATTAAGACTTATTTTTTATAATTTAAATGTGTAGTGGAGTGTGTGATAGAAAAGAGATAAAGGTAGAGAGAGATAGAGAAAGATGTGGATACAATTACATCCAATTTAGGAAAGAGGAAGCTTACCTTGGGACGCCCATTTTGGCAAAAAGGAAAGCTTAACAAGTGATGGAGGGAGTATATTTTTTGGGAACTTTCTTTCCTTGTGTTATGTGTTTCTTTAATGTCCCTTGAGTGCAAGAGTGGAAGGTTTATAGAGGGCTGACTTGGGTCTTTTTGGTCAAACTATCTCTTTGTTTGTCAAGAATTTTGTTCATTAGGTTGTGTAGTACTGATATGTCTCGTAGGGTTTTCTATTGGATTTTGAGTGTCCAAATCTTTAATAACTAGAACAAGGGAACTCCTCTGTATATTGGATGAAATTCAAGACCTTGGTTTGATTGAGGATGAATGTTCCTTCTAGAGGGTGAGTTATTGGTATCTAACAAGCTGCAAAAGGGAAGTATGACACTAACAGAGGGATGAGAAAAATAAATAATGTTGATTCTGCACTGCATTGTGTTTGGTTCTCTTGCAGTTTTATCTAATTCGAAGATTTTTCTTGTCCAGTTTTTTGGTGAGTGGCAAACTCAGTTTTCAGCTGGCATTAAGGTATATCTCATCTCAATTGTTTTTAATCTAAGGATGATGCTCACTTTGGTCTTCACCTGTTGTGAGTGGGAATTGAATATCACCTGTTAAAATTAGAACCAAACAGTGTTTGAGATAAATTTTAGAAATTTCTTTGTCCCCTCCTTTTGCAAATGTGTATGCTTTGCCATTGAGTCAAGACTACTCTCTTTCCAGTTAACTTCTGGAGGGTGTTAAAACTCTATGCTTTCAGCTTTATGTTTCTTCTGAGTTGTAAGTGAGTTTCCTTTGCCTAATAAGCTTCTAAACCTGTAGTTGTGCTGGATTATATTTCAGTTTGTTTAGTAAAATTTGTGACACAATTTTTTTTTTCTTGCAGACCATTGCAGCTGTGGCTGTCATTCCACATGGAGTTGTACAACTAGGTTCTTTACATAAAGTATGTAACTGTACCTAAATTCTCAAAATTTTATTTTATTGTATTCATTGCTCTAGTATCTAGGTTCATTCTCTTCAAATACATGTGCAGATATTTCTTGGGATTGTTGTCTTAGTATGTGGAGAGAATTTCTGAATTGCTTTGCTTGTAGCATTTTTATTTTATTATTTAATATATATATATATATATATATATATATTGGGTGAGGGAGTAATTTTTTCTGCTAATTAGCATATGAGCATCACTGGAATTTCTAGTTAATGTGGTGGACTACTGCTTGAAGTTTCGACGTGTTTTTTTATTATAAGAATGTTGGTTAAAATCATTTCTAGCTACATTATTTTGTAAAAGTCGATTTATTTGGACCTGTAATACACATAACACGTCCTCTTCTTTGACATCAATTCTTATTTTCTTATATAAGACTGCTATATATTACATATTACTTACACTCAGTATTTTGTCTTTGAATGATTAGATTGCTGAGGATATAAGAATGGTTGACCATATCAGAAATATTTTTTCTGAACTGCAAGGTTCCTCAGCTGGTTGTATTCCAAGCACATTAAAGAGTAACATGGAGTATAATTGTCAGGTGAATCTCTCTCTCTCCACACATACTGGTTCTTGCAATGCATTTTTTTTTCCTCCAATCTCTTAATAGCCTTTTGTATTCTTTATCAGACAGATATGTGCACAATAATTTCGGATTCAACTGTTCATCACTGCCTAAGTAAATTAAAAGGGTCTGTCCATGAGGATGAGGTGAATTTGTGGTCTCAGTTGTTCTCACATCATGAAGAATCTGTTGACCAGTCTTCTACTTTCCCTCCAAGGGAGGGCTTTGCAAAGAAAACATTTAAAATGAAAACACATGAAAGAGTTGAGTGCTCAATGCCTGCGAATGATATTACACTTCCTTCAATTTGTGAAAATATTCTCACAGGGCAACTGCGACAAGAAGAAAGGGAATCTCTTGACGGAAAATACGTTGTAAAAATGAACGGCGTTAGGGACTTGGAAAAGAGACCAGATATTATGAGTACGGCACTGATTGAGGATGCCAGGACTGAAAAATGTTGGTCATATAATGCCACCCAACCAACTGATTGTTCTCAAATCATCACATCCAAAGCTCTTTCAGAAATTAATGATTCTACAACCTCCCTAGTTAAATGTGGCACTATTAGTGTTCCAAAATTTGTGCATCAAGATTTTGAGAACCTTGGACTACCAACGGAGTCTAGTCGCATTGAGATGCGAGTTTCTCCTTTAAGCTTTTGTGCAGGCTATGAACTGTATGAAGCGTTAGGACCTCTCCACAAACCAAATGATTGTGTCTGGGATGCAGAAAAAACTGGCTCAGATATGGCTATTGAGATTTCTGAGGGAATGGGTAACTGCAGTATGCTTATGGAAAATTCTGATACGCAGCTTTTAGAAGCAGTGGTGGCCAAAGTTAGTCACAAAGGCGATGATACAGAAAGCGAGATATCCCTCCTGACTGCTGAAAGAACACCCTCTACTAGTGTAGGTACTAGTAGTTCAGCGGGCTTTTCATTTGACTGTGATTCTTTTAGAGGAATCTCATCGCCTAGTTCCAGTAGAGGCAGTGAACAACACTTGGAGAGGGCCCGAGGAGCAGTTAAGGTAAATAAGAAGAGAGCAAGACCTGGTGAAAGTAGTAGGCCTAGGCCAAGGGATAGGCAGTTGATACAAGATCGAATAAAGGAATTGAGAGAGCTTGTTCCAAATGGATCAAAGGTAATATTCTCCACTGTATTTTCCTAATTGAGGATATTCAGTAATATATTGTCTGCTGAAACTTTTGAATCACACAGTGCAGTATTGATTCACTTTTGGAGCGAACAATAAAGCACATGATCTTCTTGCAAAGTGTTACCAAGCATGCTGAGAAACTACACAAATGCTCAGCATCTAAGGTAAACATTCTGGTGTTTTGAATTGGTCGAATTATTTTTCTGTTTTTGTTTATCCCAAGACTTTTGGTAAAATGCTCATCAGTTTGGGGGGAGGGAACCTTTTCTAAGTTTTGGTTGGCAATGTGGTTGCTTATATAAGTGAGGTGCTTCTCTTTTGGATGTGAAGTAGGCCTCTAATTTAAATGGATACATTTACCTTGTATTTCTTGAGTTATCCACGGATTTTTACTCTCTTGAACATGATATTCGAGTGCATTTACTGTTGATGTCTTGATGACTGGAAGCAATTCAAACTGGCAGATATCTTTGATGTTCAACTGATAATAGTCCGTGCCTTCAATTTTCACGTACACAAATGAGAAGGACAAGGCAAATCGGAAAGTGAATGTATCAGATAGATGGGTCAAAATCATTAATTCCTTTTTTGGGGCTTAAAGTTTATGACGTTCTCTCTCTGCCATGCCGTTTACCCTCGACTTGCATTGCCTCCTCATTCATGGCCAGCTGGCAGATTGTTTGGACTGTAATATCGCACTCTCAGTTTCCTTGTTGATAAACTCACTCTTGTTTATACATATGTGTATATGTATATACACCATTACCCACATTTGTGAATTAAGATCCCACTTGCAGTAGTTTTGGTCCTTCGCCTTTTGGGTAGAGAATTTGATGTTCGCCAAGGTGAAAAACTAATTTGTACCCAAAACCAAACAACTTGAACATTTCATATTAGTGAAGTTAAGTGATTGTTGTCCTCTGTTCTCAAGTCAAAACCTCATTTTGATTTTCAGCTCATAATTTTGTCTGATGTTGCAACATGAACATATACAGAAAATACAATGGTTACTACTTTCATTCAGTCACAACTTTCAATGGCTTTTAATCGGCAAAACAAATTGTAATTTTTTTCAGTTGCTTGACAAGGAGACAGGTGTGCAAAAATTTTCCGAATGTGATCAGGGTTCAAGCTGGGCCGTGGAAGTGGGAAATAACCAAAAAGTATGCCCAATAATAGTTGAAAATATAAATATGAATGGGCAAATGCTGGTTGAGGTAATGACAACTTTTAGTTAATTTTGAACGAGTTTGGTAACTCTACTTTTTAAACAATAACAGTTTGGCACTGAGTTAGCAGAGAATGAGGTTTGTCTCGAGTGATAAATATGTACATCTTTATTTTTCTGATTTCCTCTGTTATTTTGCTTGCTTAATGTAGATGCTGTGCAAAGAGTGTGGCCAGTTTCTTGAAATAGCAGAAACGATCAGAAGCTTGGGTCTAACTATTCTGAAAGGTGTCTCAGAAGCTTATGGAAATCAGACGTGGATGTGCTTTGTGGTTGAGGTATATTTATACACCTATCTCTTAAGATATAAAACAAATTTAATTTAAGTGTCCTCTTTCCTCGACCATTTTCAGTTATTTGCCTTTTAAACCATATCATAAGTTGGTTTCTATTTCAAATGTGAAGGAATAGCCTTGTCTCCAGTAAGATCTTAATGTCAAATTGGACAACATTTTTACACTTTCCAGATTCTTGTTCATGAAAAGATGAGCAGCTTATTTAACTGAATCATTTTTTCTCTTGCTGTCATTACTAATACATACACAAATATATATATTCAAAAGGTGGCTTCCATCCATGAAAACTGATGATGAGTGGCGTAGCTTCAAGAAAGATGGTTGTATTATATGATCAATTATTTGTGGCTAGGGGATAACTGGTGTGATCTTTTCGTTATTTTAGTCTGCAGTTTTGTTTTCCAATAATAAAGGAATTCCATTTAGTTATGGCCGATGTGCAAAGCTCGTTATTAACTATACTGGGAATGACAATGAATGACAATAAGCATCTATGGGAATATTATTGAACTTTGATAAGACTAATAAAAGAAATAAATACTAGATTGAGTTAGAATTTTGCAATTTAAGATACTCCGTCCGTCCCATTAAAACTCTCACTTTCTTTCTTCAGTCATCCCAAAATGACTTTCACACCCCTAAAATGGAATTCTCCATCACTCCACACTCACAACGTCCACAAATTTACTCCAAATTCCAATACTTTTGGACCCACACATACGCACAATCGAACTACTTTCTTTACTTTATACATAAATTTACAAAATTACCCCTCAACCCCAATCATTACTCATTTTTCTTATTTTGTGTGCCACCACTCCTGTGAAAGCTTTTATGAGACGAGGGAGTAGCTTAGAAGTAAAGACTTGTGTATCACGAATAATGATGAATTCTAGGTCACTTTTTATCGTTGTTGAGATTATTGGTTTATTGTGATGCTTCATTTTACGAAGAATTCTCTAGAAAGATTAGAATTTTATACGACTTATTCAAAATCAAGGAGCTGGAATGGGATGTGGACTAGGTTTTATGTATCAAAGAAGGAACCGAATGACAAGTCAGTGTCCAAATAAATTGGTAAAGGAAGGCGGTGTAGATGGTGATTGTATGCAGTTGATCAAGGTAGAGAATAGTAAGATGATTTTTCTTTTTTTAAATATTGCAGTGTGAGTGGTTTCTACACTTCTTGAAGACTGGGTTATTGTTTTAGTTCACTAATAAAAAATATTATCTAGTATGTCCGTCACGTTAGGAGTACAAATTACATTGTTTTACAGAGTGATTGAGTAGAAAGGACATGAGTTTCATGGTTAACATGAAAAGTGTCTTTGAAACAATTCTCAAATGTTAGGTCCATAACCGTATTTTGATGGTACTGTAGATTATATCTAGTGGATATGCTGAATCATTCATTTGGTTTCTAAGACCTAGATCTCTTGCAACTTTGGATTGGTATTTTTGGCATAATGGTGCCCATTCTTTTATTGCAACAGATATTTTGGGACATATCTAATCAACGCTGGCATCAATCGTGTCCATTCTTTTAGTGTAGCAGATGCTTGGGACATATCTAATGTGTTGCTTTTGTAGGGGCAGAATAACAGAAGCATGCATCGGATGGATGTTTTATGGTCGTTAATGCAGCTTCTGCAACCTAAAATCTCTCTGTAATCCGTCAAATCACACTCAGAAAGACGTGTGACGTTTCAAATATGTTTGTTTTGGAATTTCAAATTTTCTGTTTTTTGGTCTCAAAGTAGCGTTTTGTATGTTCTGTAGTCGCATGTAGCATTGAGTGAGGAGCAGGGGTGTGGGTGATGTATTTTCTTTTTAAATCTTTTGGGTTATTTGCTATTCTAGTTTTGAGTTGTTGTAACAGTATTATTCCCTCCGTCCCATAGGAATTTGCACCCTACGGGATGACACATTTTTTAAGAAAAAATAGTTATATATATAAAGTAATGGTATATGAGTAAATATGTGTAAAAGTTTGTGAGTGTGCACGTAAATCAATGCTTCAATTTTTAGTAGAGTGCAAATTTGTGTGGGACGTCCAAATAAGGAAAGTGTGCAAATTCCTGCGGGACAGGGGGAGTATATTCTTGTGTCATAAATATTGGTAATCTTTTGTTAATGTACTTGTTTTCCTTACCTTTGACGGTGGTGGTTTTTTGTTTGCTTTATAAAATCCCAACTTCTGAAAATATGATATTTTATTTGGACACACGATCTCAGTTTTTTTTTTTTTGGACAGAAAAGAAAATTAGATGCAAGAGATGCATCTATCGAATAGACCATTCACAATATTCGGTAGTTTTATCTAATAATGAGAACTATCAACATTTTTAGATGTCCTAGCAAAAGTATGTGCCATTTTATTGATATTCTGATTTATTCACATAATTGAAAAATAGGATTCGTCTTCAAGAAAATCTTTTTTCTCCCGAGTGAAGTAGAATCATTTACCCTACTCTTCAACGCATTTGCCACTCTTTTAGACAAGTCTTTGTTGAAGTTTGGCCCAAAGCTCATGTAAATTTGATTCTTATTCATTATTTTCTCTATCCGTAAAAAATGATCTATATTATTATATTTGTTCATTCATAATAATTGGTGTATTTTTCTAATTCGATATTATTTTACATTACCAACTAACACCTTCTTGTACTTTTATATATAATATATTTATTTTTTAAAATTTCGTGATAAAAATAAATTGACTACTTTGCAAATGAAGGAAGTCCATTATAGGACCAGTAAGTATATGACATAAATCAAACAATGCAAGGGAAAAATAGTACACATCTTAAGATGAAGTTTTGTTTTATTCATGAGTTCGTTATACACAAATTATTTTTAAAGTCATGTTTCATATATGTAGTTCTCTTTTGCGAATTGAGTTATTGCAGAGCTCGGCTCGTTAAGGCTTGAATTGTATTGCTAAATATAGAGCTCAAACTCGTTAGATACTCAATTTATTATTGAGTTGACTCAAGTTCGACTTGTTAGACTCGATAATTATGATTTTGACAAAAATATTGTAGTTTGAGATACCTTCTTGACACACATTCTTTTTATGCCCATCTATAAAAGATTTGAAAATGTGTGATTTTCAAACTTATATGGTAAATTGTATTGTACCAAATTTTGGCTATGAGTAGCCATTTCAACCATTATTTAGATGCATCTTGAACCATGCACTTAAGATAATGCTCCAAGCATTATTTAGGATGGTAAGCTGAACTCAACGTCGATTTAGTTCCCATTAGATTAAACAATTCTTCTAAAAAATTTCTAGCTAAAATTATGTCTTTAACCGTGAGAATACTAATGAGAAGCCCATGTAACTTATAAATCACATAAAAAATGATTTAGTTACGGTTTGAGCAGTGGATGTGCGACAATATGCAATAAAACGAGAATACATACTAAACCTATCAATAATTACTAAGATGACATTCTTACCCCAAGATCTAGACAATCCTTCCACAAAGTCCATTAAGATATGATTCCAGTCTTGAAATGGGATGGGTGATGGTTGGAGCAATCCTGAATAAGGATTGTGCTGACTTAACCCTTGTACAAACATTACATCCTTGAATCTAAGTACTTCATTCTCATCCAAGTACCCAAAATTCCAGCTTCCCCTCCCCCCACCACACAGATTGATGCATTTCAGAAAATATAAGTTTCATGAAGTGTGAAGTTGAAACTCTGCCTTTATATTTAATAATAGCCTGAATAAGTTTTTCTTTTTTTTCTTTTAAAAATATATGGATATGCACTTAGATCTAGAGTTTCAGCATATATAATTTAACAATAAATTCATCATCCTTATAATTAAGCAAAACTCGAGTAGTCCTCTTAGGAACAACTAATGTGAGGGAAGACCATAGTACCTCAGAATCTGATCTTCTAGATAAGACATCAACAATATTATTTTTCTGAGCTCTTCTTGTACTGGATATCATAGTCCACACTTAAGAGTTTAGTAATCCACTTTTGTTGCAGGGGAGTCATGACCCAAGTGTACATAAGTTTTTGTGAAAAATTATTAGTTTTTCATAAATATTTATTTATTTGTATAGTAATAATTTTTTTTTATAATAACACATATAAAATAGTAAAAAATCTGTTGTACTACGTGAATTGATATACCTAGTTTTTAAGGGATGATGATTAAATTAAGAAACACATATTTGTTCTTGACAAAAATATTTTTTATCCTAGAGTAATATATGTTTGCTCATATAGTAACACAAATTGAGGAGCAAATGTGTGTTACTATCTTATGAAATGTTATTATTTTACATATATTCATTTGTTTTTATAGAATAAATAATTTTTCACATAATATAAGAGCAAAATGTATGTTACTATAAGAATAAATATTAGTTTTTTTACAATTATTATTCATTTATTCTTACAGAAATAATAATTTTTTTCATATAATAACACATATAAAATGGTAAAAATTGTGTTACTACAAAAACCAATATATTTAAAGTTAAAAGAATGATAATTAAATTAAAAAAATATATTTATTCTTATAGTAATGCACGTTTTATCCTTACAGTAACACACATTTTCCCATATAGTAACACAAACTGGAGGAGCAAATTTGTGTTACTATTTGAGGAAATGTGTGTTACTGTAAGATTAAAATGTGATACTGCATATACAAATATTTATTTTTCCTAAGAAAAATATATATTGTACTTTATACAACATATGTGAGGTATTAAAATATGTATTAGTACATTAACAACATATTATCAACAAATAGAATAAAAAATAAATTAAATAACATATATTTACTCTTGCAAAAATACATATTTTTCTTATAATTATTTGAAAAGTACAAAAAATAATTTTTAAAGAATTAGTAACACAAATTTTGTGTAATAGTAACACGCATTTGCTTATATGGTAACATAAACTGGAAGTGAAAACCTGAAATTTGTAGCTTGTGTGAATTTTGAAAAAAAAAATCAGATTCGACTCGACCCGATTTAGACCCGTGAATTTTTCAAAAATAAATAATTTTACGGTGGAATATCCTACGCAAGTGTTGCTCTAAATCATTTTTATATAAAACTTACTCTATTATTTAATAAATTCATATATAGTTCAAATTTATCATACTTATTTGGATAAAATGCCACCCGATTTAAAAGAGACGTTCAAATCTTGAATTAAAAGTTTCATAATCTTTAATTATACAATTTTTAAATCGTAAACGAGTCTCACAATATTTCATAATTAATACTTTACAATATATTACATTAAACTACGTGTAAAAAAATTGGTCCATTATATGGACGGAGGGTTTTCTATCCTATCCTGCTGACACTGTTCGACATAACTTTAAAATGTCATGTTATATATTGTGTTGTACAAAATGTTAATTATATAGTACACATTTCAAAATACTACTAATATTGGGTAGCATTAGAAAAATTGAATGGAGTAACAAAAGAATAAAAGATGTACACAATTATTTAACAAAACAACCTGTGTGTTAAAGATAAATTTTGTATCATCATAGTCTGAAATATGGAAGTGCAGAGTGTTGAGCACCTCGTACACTTCTCTTCTGGTAATGTGTAACATATTCTATATAACTCACTTTCCTGTACACAGCTGGCTTATCTTTAGACACCAGCTCTTTTATGGGGCCATATGCCTTAACCATTTGCTCTGAACCCGGAAAAAAGAAGCATGCCGCTGATACCCGCCTCCCCGTCGACCTCGCCGTCACTCGATGCTCCACGCTCTTGAACTTGTCATTGCTTATAATCTATACATTTATGTGTGCACCAAACAACTGATTATCAAGATATGTCAAAACAAGAAACAAAATGTGGTGGGGATTTGGATTCTTCAATGAGAATGATAATGAGGAAATAATTATTCAAAATGGAGATAACGGTTTGTATATCAGGTGCACTGTGCTTTTTAATAAACAAACATCTGTGTACTCACTCAACAGTTGACGTTGTTTACATTGAAAACTGATAATAGTGTATTTTTAGCGTAATCAACCCACACTTTTAAGTGCAATCAGTCCAAATTTTCTAGTGTAAACAACCTCAACCGTGAACCACCAGATGCATAGTATTTAGTGAAAATGATTGATATTGTTAAAAATATTTTTAAATTATACGATACACTTAATTCATACAAGACCATGTTATTAAAATAAGATAATAATTAACTTCTTTTAAATCCAATTGCTCCGTACAAGGTAGATAAATATGAACCGTTAATTAAACCAGGTGAGCTAACTCACTTAAGTGAGAAACCCAAATTCGATTCCCAGTTATTGGAGATTTGATGAACTAACTTCTAACTCTACTAACAACTATCAAGAAACCTGCAGGAGATCTCCGATGTTGGCTATGAGAGCTCCCGGAATGGGTGGCACGTCGACCCAATCGCCGTCGTGATTAATCTGGAGGCCTCCGGAATGATCCTGGACTAAAATGGTGAGAGTGGTAGGGTCGGAGTGCTGAACGGTGCCGAAGGTGTTATGGGGTTGAGGGGAGGCTGGATAATAGAGGCATGTAAGATATTCACTTCTCATGCATTGCATTTCCTCCAATTGATCTTTTCTCAGTCCCAAAGCCTCCGATAGTAATTCACATAGCACGTCTCTCAAATTGTTCATGTATTTCATGTACTCAATGATTTCATTCCTGTAAATAAAACAATACTGCTTAAGTATATTAAAAAAAGACTACTCACTATTTCATCTGTTTAAGGGTTGGAGTTTATAAATTCTTTAAAACAATTTATAAATTGTTGAAGAGTTTATAAACTATTTTCGAATGTGTAGCAAAATACAATATTTATTTTATAGCTTATAAGATTTTAAAATAAACTCCTTACATTTTATAATTTACAAAATAATTGTGACATTTTAATTTTTTTTTTTCACAATTTGCACCCCGTCACCCACCTCCGGACCCATCTACCGCTCTCTAATCCTTACCTCAACATAAAATTTTAAAAAAATTATTTTTCATTAAAATTAGTCTTTTTTTTAAAAACTATAATAAATTATAAAAAAAAATTATGAATTGTATTAGCTTAAACACTTTAACAACTTATAATTTTTTAAAAAATAACATCTTATAAGTTCAACTAATTATAAAATGTTGAAGCTTATAAAATATTTAAAATAAATTTAGTCAAACCCTCCCTAATCTACGGCACCACCTTATTGTTGGACTATTATCACTTTTTTAATCTAAAGTGTATTACTAAAAAAAAAAGTTGCATTAAAATAACATATTTTGCATGTATTCTGTGAGAACTGATGCAATTTATCACCCTTCAAATTTTATGCTTTAAAATAAACCACCCCATATATACTTCGTTTGTCCATAAAAATTTGTACATTTTTTTTTATTTTGATATCCCATATAAATTTACATACCTCTAAAAATATCAATTTACGTGCACAGTTATATAACAGTACACATATTTATTCATATATGCCTCTATTTTATTTAAAAAAATACTTTTTTTCTTGAAAATATGATAATTCATATGCGCAAATTCCCTTCGGATGGAGAGAGGACGATTGCTTAAAGTAATACTCTCTCTATCCCACAGGAATTTGCACATTTTTCTTATTTGGACGTCCCACATAAATTTGCACACTACTTAAAAAAAGAAACATTAATTTACGTGCACTCACAAATCTATACACATATTTACCCATATATCACTATTTTATATATAAAATATATTTTTCTGTAGGTGCAAATACCTGAGTACAAATTACTTAAAAAGTGATAACAGTGTGACACAAGTGTACCTGCAAACAGATGGAATAAGGTGAGGATGTAGTATTCCATCCATAAATGTGCAAGCAAATGCATCCCTCCAGCTTGCCACATTTATGGTATAGAATCTCACATCACGCCTGCCGTCCGATGAATACAGCTCCATCTTTTCCTCCTTCCCTTGCTCGTGAAAATTTCTTGTGCTTTCCAATATCCCCTCCATAACACTCCCCATGGTTCACTATTTGGAAAAATCCCCAACTTTCCGATGCTCTTCGAATCTCATCAATTATCTTCACCCTCCGACCATCACTTTCGACCCGAGCCCGGTCTTTCTTGGGAGGGTCTGGTGAATATGGACTAATGAAACCTCTGTTATCCCTGAATCCACAAGACCCTTTACACCTGCTTTTGTTTTCTCAAACATTTCCACTTCTTTTTCCCATTCATAATCACTTGCCATACTTTTATTTTCTTTTTTTGGATTGATTGATGTAATTTTTGTGGAGGAAGTGTTGATCGATGTTGCATAAATTAAGGGAGTTGTACATGTTTTAACAAATTAATTGAGTAACATGATTGCTCAAATATTGATCATTGACAGCTTTGGGAGTTGACTAAGTAGCTAGCTAGTATTGAAATTTAATTAATGCCGTTGAGATCATATGGGAATCAAGATCGATCATGCAGCTGATTGAATTGAAGTTGAAATATTAATTGAAGATTTAGCTGTCCCCAGCCCCAGGTAAGCTGAATTAAATAATTTGCAGTGACTCATAAGTAGACACGCAATAACTGATGAGAAAGAAACATACAGCTTGCTCACATAGTCATGGATATATATATAAAAACATTCACAAATGACAAAGCCTAAATTCTCTCTCTGAGTGTTTTGCGAAATATTTCTATTTTTATATCATAAATTCTATAGTTTTTTTTTTTTCATGATTTAGGCTCTATGCAATTGGGAAAAACTATTTTAATGATAAAAAATTAATTTCACATTTCATGAATATTATAGTGATGCATACATTTTTTTAATGTTAACTTACATGTAAGAATTTTTTTTTGCAAATTATACATCACAGGAAGATTAAAATTTCAAATTTTCAATTAAACAATTTTGTTTAGAATAAAATATACTACATCTATCCACTAAATTTATGCACTATTTCATCTTTCGTCCGTTCACAAAAAATATGCACTTTTCTTTTATGAAAACTATCACCTTTATTATCAATCTCACAACTAATTATTTTATTTATATGGGTTAGCCCACCTGGCCACCAGGCTCCTCACTTAAGTGAGTGATCTGGGTTCGATTTCCTCTGGGAACGAATTAGGAGGGAGATATAAGGTTGGACTTGGAGATGTGGAGTGTAAGGAGACTTGGTGAACTAACCTAACTACTAACAACTAACATTTACCGATTAAAAAAAATGGACACCAAGATACACTCACAATACTTTTACTTTATCTTTTTTCTTTTAAAAAAAATCTATGCGAATAAAATAGTACGTATATTTAGTGGACCGGGGAGAATATATATACACACTGGAGTAATTTTATTTTAAATTAAATTAAATTAAATTAAATGATACATATCAATTTTTATTTGATTAAATGTTGAAATTTTATTTTTATTTAGACATGTGTAAGTCATGATGAAACAAAATAGAGTGAGTGTTGGGGGCATGAATTCATGATTCTGAATTTGAATTCAATTTTGATAATAAGCGTTTTCATCACCTACAACTGTTCAGCCGTCCACCACCGGAGAGAAAGCTGCGGCAGCTACAAACAAGCCACCATGCCTCTGTTAACTTAAAGCTGTTGACACACTTACATATCAATTGTGTTGTATAATATCGGAATTTCTTCTCAGATTAATTAATTTGGTATAGTTTATTGGAATTTTTGTTCGGAAATTAGGACCGAAGCTGCCTCTGTATGCTTGTCTGCAGTGAAATTGTCACTGAGAGCATCCACAATGGCGGCATCTAAAACTCATTTAATTATTGGATGGATGGTTGACTGCACTCAAACCATTGTGGGCCTTTGTTTAAATAGGAGATATAAGAAATTCATCCAAATGTTTGGATAGGTGAGAGAAAACATTTGGTCAGCTTTTTTCTTGTTGTACATATATATTATATATATATATATATATTAATAATTGTTTCATGCTGCATGCAACGGTTTTTTTCTTGTTGTACAACATATATATATTAATAATTGAATGTAGGCATGATGTATGCAACATCTAAAATTTTGATTCTTCTCTATATATTTTACCGTTAATTTACCACGGTTGAAAATTGGCTCATGAAATTAAAAAAAAAAATTGTCTATAAATATATGATTTTTTAGCATCATTTTTATCTCTCAAATATTTACCAAATTCACTCTCTATCTCAATTTTATTTCATTCTCAAATAGTCTTAGTTTTCTTATTTTTATTCTAAATGGATAAAAATAACAAATTTAATTTTATTCAACTATCGAATTCTCAAAATTCGGATGAAGAGGAGTCAACCCCAAATTCTCAATTTTCTCCAAATCTTTCATATGCTCAATTCAATCTTCCTACCCAATTTTATTCACAAAGTTCTCCAAATTTTCCATTCGGTAACCAATATCCACAAAATTTGCAAGGATTTGGGAACATGGCAAAATTTTCAAATTTCACTAATAATATGGTGAATATTCGAAATTTTGCCAATGAATTCCAGTTTCAAAATCTGATAGAGAAAAATATATGGCAAAATGCGAGCAATCAGTCCGAGAAACAACCTCAAATGTTTGGATATTCTGCCCCACAATCAACAAGCAAAAACAAGTCATCCAGTTCTTCTAGAGGGAAAGAATCAGTCCTTCCGACTTCAGTTCCGGAGACTCAATTTTCTGATCTAGCCGTTTTATAAACTAGCCGTTGCAAACTAGCTGTTGTGAACTAGCCGTTGCAAACTAGCTGTTATGAACTAGCCATTGCAAACTAACATAAAAGGATTATATATTGAAGTGTTGTATGTGTTCTACATTTTATATTCAATCATTGTTTCACCATCAAAAAAATAACTTGCATAAACTCAAAATGGCTCAATATTCTGACAGCTCCACCTCATCTAACGATCATGAAGATGAAATCAACGATCCAGAGATAGATTTGATGTCAGCGATACTTCTGGAAACACATTCTATAATGGAGGAATATGAGCGAACGTGTTCAACGGAGAAGGTACATCGAACGAGAACGTGAAGCCGGACACGAAAGACTTATCCATGATTATTTTGCTGAGGTCCCGGTGTATTCCAACCACATATTTCGACGACGATTTCAAATGCAAAGAGATTTATTTCTTCGTATAGTGACTGCACCTGAGAACCGATCACCATATTTTCAGCAGAGGCTTGATGCAACTAATCGAAAAGGTTTTTCATCACTACAAAAGTGCACGGCGGCAATTCGTCAACTCGCTTATGGAGTTCTTGCTGATCATCTTGACGAGTACCTACGAATGGGGGAAACAACAACAATCAATTGTCTTTTCAATTTTTGCCAAAATGTGGTTGAAATATGGGGCAGTCATTACTTAAGAAAGCCAAATGATGCTGACATTCAACGACTTCTTCAATTGCACGAGGCAAGACATGGTTTTCCAGGAATGTTGGGAAGTATTGATTGTATGCATTGGAAATGGAAAAATTGTCTAGTTGCTTGGAAAGGCCAGTTCACGAGAGGACATGGTTCTCATACGATAGTTTTGGAAGCAGTCGCATCACAAGACTTGTGGATATGGCATACTTTTTTTGGAGTAGCTGGATCACGTAATGATCTCAACGTATTATATGAATCCCCCTTATTCAATAATGTGTTGCAAGGGAATGCACCTGATGTTAATTTCACGGTCAATGGCACACAATATACGAAGGGATATTATCTAGCAGATGGTATCTATCTAACATGGGCCACTTTTGTGAAGTCTTTTCCTTGTCCAGACGATCTAAAGAGAATTTTTTTTAAAAAAAGACAAGAAGTTGCACTAAAGGATGTCGAACGAGCTTTCGGGGTGCTCCAAGCTCGTTGGGCGATTGTTAGAGGTCCGGCTCGTTTTTGGTATAAAAAATTAAAAATATATTATTTTAACATGCATTATTTTACATAATATGATAGTAGAGGATGAAGGGGAAATGATTGGAAATTTTCCCAACGATGAAGGTGATGACCCAGGAGAATTCGTCCTAGGCCCAAATGGAGAATTTCAAGATTTTCTTCGTAGGAATTCCGAGTTACGCAACAGCGATGTGCATCACCAACTTCGAGCATATTTGGACACTCTACAATAACAATTATTGAATTATTATTTTAATTTTTTTTAATTTGAGTGATGTACTTTTTAATTTTTAAATGTTCTTATAGTGTTTTAATGTCTTGTAATATTTTTATGTGAATGTTGCATTTAAATTTTAAATCTTCTACATTTTTAATATAATATTTTACTTGAATTTTTAATTATCAAATAACTTATAATTAATTACTATATTTATTTTAATATTATTAATTAATAATATCAATATTCATGATAGATTTAATTATATAAATTAAAATATATAAATAAGATGAAATATGTTAATAGTAGGACCCACAAATATAATATAAATGGATGATAGATGGATGAATGAATGTGAGTACGTATTTAAAAAGTAGGTGTTTAAAGAAAGATGATGTGGAGGAGAGAGAGTGGTTGGATGGATGAAAATCCATCCAACCATTGTGGATGCTCTGACAAAAAAGAGCACCAACTTGATTTCTTGGATTTTATTCTTCTTGGTGTGGTAATTTTTTCTTACTAAAATCAAATTTTTTTATAATCAAAATTAAGTGAAATTAATCTTATATCTAAAACGAAATTTGTGATTCTTGATAGCAGTGGAGGATCATGTGTAGGGAGGAATCTTTCGATATGATGTTACTGCTTGTGAAACCACAGTTCCTCCATGTATATCATTCATGAGTAATAAATAAATTATACCAGTAAATAAAAAAATAATTAATTAATATTTGAAAAATAATTATACCCTATATTATATTTAATAATATCCTAAACATTAATAAATTATATTGCAAAAATAACTTAGTGATACTTTAAAAATAATTGACTAATACCCGAGGAACAACTAAGTAATCCCCAAACATTATAAGTTATACTCTAAGAACAATTTTGTAATACCTTAAGAACAATTGACCAATACCTGAAGAGCAACTAAAATACCCGAATAACAAATTAGTGATACTCCAAGAACAAGTCAGTAATACTCCAATTGTCGAAAAATATATAGCGCAACGTGCATGTGTAATTGTGCGTTTTAGATAAAACTAAATTAAAGTCAAAATTGAACTTAAAATCCAAATGTATGATATGCACCCAAGTATGTACATGTATTTGCGAAAGTATATTTTAAATATTTATAGAAAGCAAAATATTATACTCCCTCCGTCCATGAAAATTGGACTACCCTTGTTGTGCACGATTATTAAGAAAAGTAGATGTTGATGTGTAAAAGTGAGTGTATTAGAATAAAAAAATATTTAATTATTAAAAAAATACTTGATGTGATGTGTAAAAGTGAGTATATGTGTATAAAAAAATGAAAATAATAATTGTAAGTTTTCCATTTTAGGTAAGTAGACCATTTATTGTGGACGACCATTTAAGGCAATGTGGACCATTTATCGTGGACGGAGGGAGTATGTGGTAATACGCACAATAAATTTTATTGTGAACAACAATTTATTCTAAGTATTTTGAGATGTAATTGTTATAAAAATAAATAACATAAAATATTGTATATGAACTAATTAAAACCACAATGTATATGAACTAATATCATACTATATATGAATTAAGACCACATGTAGCACGCCACAGTAAATGAACAAAAACACACTCTGTATGAACTAATATCATACTGTGTATGAACTAACATTACACACTGAAGTGTGTTTTACTGAGTGAAATAGAATATATTGTGCACGAAATTGTTATTATGAGTATTATTCACATAATACCCACACTTGCCAGAATTGTATTTGATCAAATATGCCACACAAACATAATTAAGTATTTCTTAATTTCACAATTTTTTGAAAATGAATTTCTTCATTATTCATGTCAAAAGCCCCAAATCGGTGATTATATTTAATAAAAAGGTTACTGTACTTTTTAATCTTGCAACATTTTAATTTGATTAAACACTATTTGATAAACAGTTGGAGAATCAAAGACTATACAAGAAATTTAAATTAATCAGAATTATTTAATAAAAATTAAAGAATTCTTTTTATGTACGTGTTGAACAATGATCACAAGATTTTTTTACATAATATTGTTAATTGTTGGAATTTTACATTAAAAGAATTTACATGCTTTATTACCCATTATCATTACCATTTTAAATTTATACCAAGCATTCCCGAGAAGTGAATTTATTATCTTGCAAGGCTCATGTTATATGCACACACATCTACTTCTAGGACACACACATATTCAATTAAATATTATTTTTATTCCCTCTCTCTTCTCATGTTTAACCATTTCTCCCTCATTCTTCTTTTATTATTTAATGTCTAATAAATCTTTCAATTCATTTTCTTCTTCCCCTTTCCATCACATCTCCTTCCTTCTCTTTACACTCTTTTTTTTTCTATATAGTCCCCAGCCGGCAAGTTCGTATTTGACACCATAAATCTGAAAAAATAAAAATATAAAACGTAAGAGAAATATTACATTTATTTTTTCTCCATTCTCAATCTCATTCCTTCTTTTCTCTTTTTCTTCAAACTTCAAACCTTTTTATTATTTATTTAGGGCTCATTTGGTTATTAAGATAAAAGTATCTATCTATCAAAATCATGCATGTTTTTTGCTGATAGATACTTTTATCTTACGAACCAAACATACCCTTAGTGAAAATATTTTTAATTTCAATTTTTTTTGTTGAAATTTTAGCCCATATTAAAAAATATTGCCGACTTTTTTTTCAGATTTATTTTATGATTTCTGTTATATTTTCTCCCGAAATTTTATATTTTTTCAAAAAATATAATTTATTTTTTTAATATTATTTCAAAAATGATAAAATTCATTTTTTCTTCAAAAAATTAAGTTATTTAAAAATCTTTTGATTCTTTCCCAAATATTTTATGTGCTTTTTCAGATAGTTTTTTGAAAACAAAAAGTGGGTGTACCTTTTATCTAAAGGGAAGACTGATAAGGGTATTTGTGACATTTTTTATATGTTTTGAATTAATAAAACTGAATGATGTGTGTACTACTAATAAATGTGGGTGCATATAACCTGGGCCATCTTGAAAATGTGATTAATTGCGTAAAAGCCTAGCCGAGTAAGTGACCATTGAACTTTACGAAGGGCCCTTAGCCGAGTAAAGCAAGCTGCAAATTTAGGATGACTACGTCGGTTTACGCAGCAGAAGTCCTAGATGAAAGCGTGAGACAAGACGACAATGATTGCCCTAAAAAGCTTCGGATTCAGGAGGATGTTCTGAGCAGACAATACACTATTTTTTATTCAATAATTTTTTAAAATATTTTTAAGAATATTGTATTATTCAAAGAAATTGGCGCCAATAACCTGGATCTTACATAAAATACTATTCCCTCTGTCCCGCATGAATTTGTACACTTTCCTTATTTGGACGTCCCACACAAATTTGCACACTACTAAAAAAGGAAGCATTGATTTACGTGCATACTCACAAACCTTTACACATATTTACCCATATACTACTACTTTATATATAAAACTATTTTTTCTTAAAGAATGTGTCGTCCCGTAGGGTCCTAAGGGACGGAGGGAGTATCAAATATGTTTAAGCCCACAAATAACATATGTTATGATGTCCAAGGTGTATTAGCCCCTTTACCTATAAATATTTCCTCGATATGTCACAAATTTATAGGTTTTTTTTTTAGACAAAAAAATTATATGAAACGTTTCACGGTGTGAAACATATCATATTCATAAAATTCGCGGATCCAGTGTCGGGTCGGGTCGAATTTGGATAATTTTTTCAAATTCTCGCGCAAACAAAATTTTTAGATTTTCCGCTCTCAGGTATATTATTTTTTAGGCAAATTCATTTTACTTTAAGGCAAAATATATGTTACAATTAGACCAAATGTTGTTTTTTTACATATATATCACTTGTTTTTGTAAAAATAACATTTTTTCATTCAATGTAAGAGCAAAATGTGTGTTATTATAAGAAAAAAATATTACATTTTCATTAGTAACATATTTTTAACTATTTTTAAAAAGTAACACCAAGTCTTTTATATAGTAACATACATATGTTAATAAAGTAACACATTTTAATAGTAACATGTATATGTTCATTTAGTAACACAGTTTGAATAGTAATATAGATATGTTCATTTAGTAACATATACTTCTTCATTTAGTAACATAATTTTTGGTAAGGTTTTTTCAATGTGTTGTTCTTTTAATTATGCATATATATTGAATTCTGTAATATATTTTTATCTATTTTTAAAAAGTAACACCAAGTCTTTTATATAGTAACATACATATGTTAATAAAGTAACATATTTTAATAGTAACATATATATGTTCATTTAGTAACACAGTTTGAATAGTAACATAGATATGTTCATTTAGTAACATATACTTCTTCATTTAGTAACATAATTTTTTGTAAGATTTTTTCAATGTGTTGTTCTTTCTCTTACAGTAACACGTATTTGCCCATATTGTAACTATCAAAGTTTATAGAAATTTACTATCATTTTCATTTCACAATTTCAACATATGCTTACAGAGGTATTTAAAGAGGAGTGAGTATTGCGATGGTTTGTTACATAGATGTAACCGTCTAACAAATCTGCACTAGACTAATCAATCAATCTGGCTAGCAACTATTCTAGAAGCTTCAGTGAAAAATAAATATAAGAGATATGTGTGCATACTTGTGGCTATGCACGTGAGTGTGAATAATATATTATAATATGCACCCATTTGTTATGGACTATCCTTGATGAAGAGGCCAAGAAGAGAATGAAGCAGACGAAAGTGAGTTGGAGAAAGAGCTTTAGTAAGCATGTCCGCGGGTTGATCTTCAGTAGGAATATAACGAACGTCAAGAATGCGATTAAGAACCTTTTCACGAAGGAAATGGACATCAATTTCGATGTGCTTAGTTTGGGAATGAAACGCAGGGCTAAAAGCAAGCTTTATTGCACCTTGGTTGTCACTCCACAGCAAGGAAGGTTGGCGAAGCGGAAGACGAAGTTCAAAAAACAAGGAGTTGATCCACATTAAATCTGTAGCAGCTGCTGCTAAGGAACGATACTCAGCCTCAGTGCTACTTCTAGCAACGATGGATTGTTTCTTCGAACACCAAGATAAAAGGTTAGAGCCTAACATTATGCAATATCCCGTTGTACTCCTACGATTGTTTAGCAAAAAGGTGTCTACGTGCAAGTGTACACGATCGTTATTGCAATGACAAGTTTAACCAAGTTTATTTTATATCGAACCCAAAGGAGACGGGGATTTGTAAGGTAAGACTATTGTTCTTGATTCAAAAACACAAAGCAAATAAAGGGGATTTGGTATCTATGTCTACTAGTGCTTCAAACTTGTAAACTACCTATCACCTTGGGTTGCAAAGTGAGCGAGTGTGAGAGATATGTGCTAGTGTACTATTCTATGTTTCATATGGTGAGGTATCACTTTCTCATGTCATGGAATTGTGTACAATCAATTGGTAAGCCACTCTAACATGCAAGAGGTCTCCCTAATAACACATTAAAGCCTCTAATTGTTCTTCCTATTCACTAAGTATAACTCTCACTATCTTAGGAATTTAATCAAACACTTAGCATGCATTTGGCCTAGTACAAGAAGATTTAGGAAAATAGGCCAATTCTCATTGAGACTATCTCCTAATGGCCCTTATGATCAACTATACATGCAAGGTATTCATACAATCCATCAATTTAGAGAATTGATCATACAACAATTCATAGCAATCAAAAGATCAACATAATCACCATACTACTCCATAGGAGTCATACACAACCACACAAAGGGATTAACCCATGGCTAATTTGGTAAACATAAAAGAAATTGAAGCAATAACAATCATCATTATGCAGGAATTATACAAAGTATTCAAGAATTTACCTATTACAATTGGAATTGAAAAGATACAAGATTACCTCTAGAAGCTAGAAAATGATCCGACAATAGAAATAAAAAATCAATCGGTAGAAATGTAGCTTGAGCTATTCTAAGAATGCAGGAGAAAACTGATCGTCGATCCAAACGGTAGATCACAAGTAATCGTCGAAATCGTAAATGGAAATCTAAGAACACCACTTGGAAACTACCTCTAACTTCTCCTAATCTAGTGAGAGAATATGAATCTAAAAAAATGATAAAAGTCATTTAGAAAATCTGAGATGGAAGTATATATAATGCCCTTGGATCATTGACTAAGATGCCCTTCATTAAAACGTGCGAAAATACGAAAATAGCCCTGAAAATCCGAGCAATCTGCACTGCTGTCGCCCAAGAGCTTTTGGTCTGTCGACCACTTGGGCGACAGCTTGGTCGACAGGAGTCACTTTTGTCGCTCAAGACTTGAGCAACTGTGGACCAGCTTGGTCGACACCCAGCTCGCTCCGTGCTTGTCTTTCCAGGTAAGTAGGTCGCGCGAGGCCTGTCTTCCGAAGAAGGAACGTTTGTCGCCCGAGGCCTTAGTCTCGGTCGATGCGTGACTTCCTTATTTTTGATATATCTTGAGCTCTAGAACTCCGATTGACTCGATTCTTTTTGCGTTGCGACCCTCTCTTTAAGCTCTTGAACCTGGAATAGTAATTTCTCTACTTTGCTCAACTCCAGAAATTCGGACTTTTCTCGATCTTGCTCGTTTCTTCTTTGTTTTGCTCGTTTTTACCTACAATCACAACTTTCTAGCCAAAAATGGTTAAATACACAAAATATCACATAATAGGGTCAAATATGAACATAATATCACCAAAAGCACATATAAATGAGTGCTAAAACATACAATTATGACCCTAATCACACCCCCAAACTAGATTGTTGCTCGACCTCGAGCAACGAAGCGATAAGATAGGGGAATAATTGTGTGTATGAAGCATCAAGCACAAAATCAATGCCATAGAATCATCACTCAATATCTAGCAATCTAAAATACAATATCATCCAAATAACTATCGAAATCAAATCAATAAACATATTGTCAAGTCAATGAGTCATAATCCTCTCAAGATAAGTGTTTCACTCAACCCTCAAGTGTTTATGCTTTCTCGTACCTCACACAACATGCAAATACTACCATAAGCTTGGCTCAAGTCTCAAATTCTCCACCACTTGAAATGACAATTAACTTACACATCATTGAGGACTTTTAAAGGTTGTAGTGTTGGCTCTTTGGTAGGGAAGGATCATATGGATAATAGTGACTAAGTATGATTAGTAAAGCATAGAATGAATCATCATGTATATCATCTCTTTATACAAATAACAATCGCATCTTCATGCTCTTTTCAAAATCACACTTCTAAACATCAATCTTCCCTTTGCAAAATTGTGAACATACTCACAACACTTTGGTCAAACTTGACCAATTTTTCATGAAAAGTCAACCTTTTTCTTTAAAGCTCTTTTAGCACTTGCCTTTGCACATTTTTGCATCAATCCTTGCATATTTGAATATCTTCCCACCTTGGCCACCCATTTCTTCATCATATCACCAATCTTCCTTCCTTCTTTTCACTCTACTAATCATAGGGACAAGAGAGTTCCAAAAAGGAAGGAAAATGGCTTAAAGTGTGGTTAGCCAAAGGAAAGGTCAATAGGCACAAAATGGTAAGCAATGGATATTAATATCAAGGTAGGCTCATAGGGCAAAGTAGCTCAATATAAAACCAAAAGATGGCCTCAAATCATATCATGTGAAATCAATGTCTAATGTAGCCTCAAACAAGACTCAAGCCAAGTTCTAGAGTATAATACACATGTGTGGAACTCACATCAACGAAAATCATTCGTTCAAGATTGAAACGGGCATATGGTGATCATGACTCATATCATATAAAAAATGCTCATATAAATGAAATTTCAAGAATCATGAAATTAATAGTATTAAAGATCAACAAGAATTAAGCAATAATTCCACTACACTAATCAAGACTTTCAACTCATTCACACAACGATAAACATATCTTATACATTCACTACTCGAAACAAGCAACAATGGCTAAAATTAACAAGCAAAACAAGGGCTCATCAATACAATAGGCATCAAAGCATAAAAATACTTCCAAAAATCAATCTAAAAATAGCATTGCCATGAGAATGACGAAACGATCACACCCCCCCAAACTTTTTTGGACCAAGGGTCTAAAAAGTTTGGCAAAGGAGTGGAGGCAAGAATCATGCAATGCACAATAAGGCTCAAAACATACTACCAATATCAAATAAGATCCATAATCATCATCCATCACAAGCATAGTCCATCAAGAGACAACTACCTAAGAAAATAGCACAATCTTCACGCAATATCATTACAAACCAAATTGAAAACTAAAAGTTTGGAATAGAAGCGAGGGATAAAGATAGGGTTAAGAATGATTTACCCATCCTTATGAAGTTATATCAAAATCATCACTTCACGAAGGAGGGTCCATCGGTGGGTAGGTGAAGTGCCCTTCGTCAATGTGCCAATTCATCATGGCATTTTGAGCTTTTAACAACTCCTCAATGTTAGCACCCATAGTTGTCATGGTCGATTGCATCGAACCCACATCTCGGCTTATTGTAGCAACATTGGCATTGAGAGTGGTGTAGTTGGCATTTAAGGCAGTCAAGTCGGAGCGGAGAGTAGAGTAGTCCGATCTAAGAGACGTAATCTCTTGACCCCACTCATTGAAGCTCCCAGACCCTTTATCATACTCAACTTTTTCCTCAGCTTCCTCTATATCACTCTCTCTTTGTACACTAGGTCTTCTTCTTGTGCTTCCCCTTGAGGTTGAGAGCCCGATTCACCCCTTGTTCTTTTAGATGATCTCCTATTGAATTCCTCTTTCACTTGCAGGTGCAAAGGAGAATTGAGCTTCAAGTTCTCCTCCTTCATTATCATCAAAAGATCATAGTCAAGTAAAGGAAAGAGGTCACTCGGATTGGTACCAATGCAGCAAATGATGTTCCATCTCCTCTTATATATCTTTGACCTAACCATGTGTTCCAAGTCAATAAGCTCTCCTTCACAAACCACTCTTCTTTTTATTGGAACCAACTTTTGAACGATATGAGTCATTATACCTGCATAAGAACAATGAGTCCTTGTGATTTGTTGGCTAAGATTTTTGAGTAGATAAGCACCAAAATCCGCCTTTTTGGATGTCAACATCGAGTGAAAAATAAACAATTCCTGACTACTATCTCGGCTCCCTTCCAATCTAGCAAAAGCAGTGTTTGCTAAGACCTTGTGCACATATGTTAAGATAGAGTTAGCAATGTTGGAGGACCTCGAACTTTGAGCCACATATCTACCTCCATTCTTACTCATCAATTCCCAAGTCTCTTGAGCACGAGTGAACCTCTCCCAAGAGTAGAAATTCTGCCTTTTCACCTTCCCCACACAACCAAACATTTGGTTGATTTGTTCTGTTGTTAGAGAATACTCCACATTATCATTCCGGAATTTGACTCTGGTCGGCACCCCATCAATCTCTCTTATATCTAATGTGCTAAAAAACTCGATGCATAAATTTTCATTGATCTCATAGCAAGGTATGGTGAGGAGGCCTTTCCAACCTACTCTATCAAATAGAGCTTCTACATCATCACCAAAATTACATTCTGTGGTGACCCTCTTGTCGAAATATCTTCCCACGTAATACTCAATATTCCACACATACGCGAAGATTTTGAAGGCGTTCTCATTATCTCCCAAGTAGATTTGGTGATTCGACGGCTTATCTCCACACTTCGTAAAATAAGCTTCCTCCAAATCGGGATCATTCCACTTCTTTTTAGTGGAGGAACTCAAAGCTTTTTCTTTTCCTTTCTTACTCATCCTACGAAAGATTTTAAGCATGAGCAAAATAGATATAATGTGAGCTCAACTATCACAATTTTCTAGGAACATTCAAAACATGAGCAAGGGAAGATCAATATTCTCAAGTAATCACTTTCCATTTATCAAGTAAAAATAGATTAAACATAAAAGGGCTTAATTCTTATAATCAAGGAATTCATGCCTCAAATAGTCATGCAAATGTTAAATGCCAATGAAGCCTCAAGTAAGCAAAATCATAGATGAATCAACATACTCAACTCAACCTAGCAACAATATACTCATACCCATTAACATTCAACACAACATTATCAAGACAACTCAATTTTAGCATGAATTTTCCTAAAATTCGTCACTATGCCTACCCCTATTTTTCAATCTTCAATTAAACTCATAATACTCAAAATTGTCATGCAATTGGGCTCCCAATGGATTACCCATCAACAATGTAGCATAAATGCATCATCAATTTCATAAAAACTCAAAAAAATCAAAAAGCCCCAATTCACATGCTCAAGAACCCTAGAACTTTAATTTCAAATTCATGATAATGCAAACGTAGAAATCTTATAAAAGTGCAAGAAATAGGTAGAGGAGAGTGTGTAGAACATACCTGTAGAAGGATTAATCCAGAGGAAATCGAAATTTGAGAGGTGAAAATTTCTTCTCCTTTCTTCTTTCTTTTCGTGAGTTTGAGAGGGAGAGAGTGCAAGATTCTTGTATTCAAAGTGTGTGTTTGTGTGTGTAAGAGTGTATAAAAAAGAGTGAAAAGTGAGTGGGCTTACCTTGGAAAGTGTAGTCAAAGTATGGCCCACCATGGTCAAAATCCGCCCTCCAACATGCGTGTGTCGACCAAGAAGGCTCAGCCTGTCGACCAAGCTGGTCGACACCTCAGTCACACGTGGCGTGTCGCACAAGAGTGGTAGGATTGTTGACCAAGCTGGTCGACACCCTGGTCGACAAGTGTCCATTTTGTCGCGCAAGAATGGTAGAGTTGTCGACCCAGCTGGTCGACACTCCACTCGCTCGGAGGCTGTCTTTCCAGAAGTTTTAGGTGCTTGAAGGCTGTCTTCCGAGGCTTTAGATGCCGTCTACCGAGGCCTTCAAATCCTACTTCAAAAATTTTCAATTTTTTTACCCTTTTTCTTGCACTTTTCCTACACAACATCACTTAATACTCAAAATATCACAAGAATATCTACAATCATGAATCAAATATGGTAGCAAATTGACGAAATTTAACACGAACACACCCCCCAAACTTTTTCGGATTGTAAATCCTAATAAAGTTTGGAATAGTGGTAAATTACACATGTGCTAGCACATAAAACCAATTTATCACAACTCTTAACTCAAAACCAAATATTCATCAAGAGTATATAAAAAATTCACTTCTCAAACTCTTCCTAATCATTTAAGCACAAAACCAATCAAGCAATGATCATAAGAAATTGGCCTAAAATACCAAATAACCTCATGCTTCCATTCCACACAAAAATCAATCAAATCAAAACTAAAATCAAAATAAATAAAGGATACGGATGAGTTGCCTCCCATCTAGCGCTTGGATTTAACGTCCCCTGGCCGGACGACTCTTATGCTCAAGTAACATCAAGATCGATGGGAGTTGAATGGCGTACATCACTCAATTTTCTCTTCCAAAAATAAGCTTTCTTCACCATTTGTTTCACCCCCTTGCCTTCATTTACCTTTTTCCTCTTTTCAAAAGGATCATCACCACTAAGCTAACTCTTGAGATCAATTTTTCTTGACTTATCCTTTTCTTCACTTTCCATATCATCTCGTACAACTTTGTTCATCAACCTTTCAATCTTCTTTGGGGAACTCTTGGAATTACCATGGATTGAAAAAGTTACTTTCTCACCATTCATTCCAAGAGTAACCTCTCCTCGCTTAATATTAATTAAAGCATCCGATGTAGCAAGAAAAAGTCTCCCAAAAATGATAGGACTCTCCAAATCTTCTTCAATATCTAGCACAACAAAGTCAACGGGATAGACAAACTTACCAACATGAACAACCACATCCTCTATAATTCCCCTTGGTCTCACTTTTGAACCATCGGCCATTTGCAAATTCATTTTTGTTGGCTTCAAGTCATGCAAGCCCAACTCATTGGCAATAGAAAATGGCATCATGTTAACACTTGCGCCAAATCACACAAAGCCTGTATTTCCTTGCTCTCCTTAATATGGCAACTCAATGTGAAACTCCCCAGATCTCTAAGCTTTTGTGGTAAATGATTTAGTGTCAACTCACTACTCTCACGAGTAAGCTTAACCATTTCTGGTTCATTTCCTTTCTTCTTCTTTGCCAAAGCATCCCTCAAGAACCTTGTATAATTTGGCATTTCTTCAATAGCTTCATGAAAAGGCATCTTTGAATAGAACTTTTTGAAAAGTTCAAAGAACTTCTTGAATCGATCAACAAGCTTATCTTTCATTCCTTTTGAAATTTCCACCTTCACCTCCTTTTCCACTTTCCCTTCTTCCACCTTTCTTTCCACACCCCCTATTTTATCTAATCCCTCAAATTTTTCTTTCTTTTCCTTCTCTTTCTTCATCACCATATCTTCTACCCCCAAGCCTTTCTCATTACTCCTTACCAATTTCACATCCTCACAACGAAATACTTCTTCCACCATCTCATCTTGAAAAACTTTTAAAGGAGAATTCCCTACAACCCCATTTTCAACCTCCACACATGATATCAAATTACTATGCTCACGAGGATTAATCTCGGTTGTAGAAGGGAACTTACCTTTATTTACTTGTGGGCTTAAGGATGAAGCAATTTGCACCATTTGAAATTCCAAGCTCTTGATTTGATTACCTTGTGAAGGAGGATTGCCTTGATTCGGATATGGACTTCCTTGATTTCTAAACGGTGGAGCAACATACGACCTTTGATTGTTTTGATAAGAATTGTTGAATGGAGGATGACCCATATAGTTTACTTGCTCTTGAGTGGAGGTTGTAGGAGGAGGAAGACTTTCAACAACGCTAACTTGCATAGAAGTTGGAGCTAGGTTTTGATGTTGGCCTCCATAGACCAAATTTATCACATTTGTCATCTTTTCCTCAAGAAGTGCAACTCGATCACCTGCTCCATTGCTAGTCTCTCTTTGGAAAGCATCATTTGCAGCTATGTTCTCGATGATCTCGTTCACTTGACGAACGGTCTTCGTCCAAACTGAGCCTCCGGCACAAGAATTCAAGTAATTCTTGTCTCCTTCATGCAATCCTATGGTGAACGTCAAAAGTATATCTTCATCCCTCAAACCATGTTGAGGACAAGCCAACAACAAGGTTTGGTACCTCTCCCATGCACTAGATATGGTCTCTCTCACTTTTTGTCGGAAATTCTTTATCTCTTCTCTCACCTTGAGCATCTTTGATGGAGGATAGAATTTCTTAAGAAATTGAGAACTCAACTCCTCCCAAGTGGTAGCTTTAGGATTCATAGCTCTAATCCATGCTTTAGCTCTCCCTGTCAAAGTGAAATTGAAGAATCAGAGCTT